>CACVBM020001192.1:0-110825 GCA_902728155.2 Microthlaspi erraticum
TAACTCACCAACTATGTGTTGGATTCCCAGCATCATCTCGTTCCCACGCAAGTATAATGGTGACAAATCTGGTAACATTGCATCTCCGTTTAGATAATTCAACACTTGTCTCATAGTTGGTCTAGCTGTGGGTCGGAGTGAGAGCACAACAAACCTAGCTTCAATACCATTTCCACCTCTCTTTGATCACATTCTGTCCCTAGATTCGGATCCTTAGCATCCAAAATGTTTCCCTCATTCCAAAACCCAAAAACCAAATCCACCAGCAAGACCCTCTCACCACTCTCGTTCTGATCTCGATAGGACGTCTACCGCACGCTACTTCAAGTAGGAGCACCCCAAACGCAAAAACATCGGTGCGGTCGTGGCCTTTCCTGTCCTGATGTGATCAGGGGCTAAGTATCCCCATGTTCCAGCGACACGAGTGGTTAGAGGATCCGAGCCGTGACCGCACAACCGAGCTAAACCGAAGTCTCCGAGTCTCCCATTGAGCTCCGCGTCTAACAAGACGTTGCTGGCTTTGATGTCGCGGTGAATCACCACTTGTTCCCATTCCTCGTGGAGGAAGAACAAGCCAGAGGCCACACCTTTGATGACTTTAAACCTCTGTTTCCAGTCGAGTGTTACCTCTGGATTATTGTGCAAGATATTTGTCTAAGCTTCCATTGGGCATGTAGTCGTACACCGAGAAGAAGCTCGTTTTTCCGGCGGCAATAACCCAAGAGAGGGACCAAGTTCCGGTGACTCATCCGACCAATACTCACGATCTCAGACACAAACTCTTTCAACCCTTGTCGGGATTCGTTGGAGACTCTTTTCACGGCGATCTTCTTCTTCGTCTTGGGCATGACACCTTTGTAAACGCTTCCAAAGCCGCCTGATCCGAGAAGGCCATTCTCCTTGAACCCTTTGGTGGCATAGTATAAATCCTTGAACTTCAACCGAATCTTGGCGAACTCTGTTTCCCAATCTTCGATCTCCTCGGCGAACTTTCTCCTCCTCCTCACAATGAATCGCACCAGGAATACGATCAAGAAAATAAACAAGACCGGAATCAACACGAGGGAAACTAGCATCCCGTTCTTGTAGAACCTCTGTATTTTGGTGGGCCCAAACCTCGGAATTTTCGGAAGTTTCGATAAGGCCAACGGCGGAGCTTTTCCCTTCACCTGAAACTCCACCCAAGAACAAAATGATCCGACGATATAATTAAGGCGGTGGAAGACGAGAAACCAACGAACATGTCTTGCAAAAGAACCGAAGATAGATCCTTGACAGTAGAAACAAGCGGTTTTCTAGGTTTATCCTCGTTGAACGGAGCCATCGTCACATCGATTTTATGCGAAAGACCATCGTAATCGACCCAAACCTGCATCGCTTACGACTGATCAAAGTCAGATTCTTAAACTGACCAGTCTTGTCCCAGTATCCAGCTCTCGAACTGTTTATCGACATCAAGCTGTTGATATCGATTCCGACATGGTTCTCGTTTCATTGAATCGTACTCGAATCGTGTCTAATTCGAACGGCGAAGACATGATTCGAATTATTACCGTTGTTTATGATGTTGAAGAGCCCGAGGTATTGGCTGGGAGTGGCGAATGGGTCGCGGAAGCTAGGAGCGACGACAAAGGCCATGCCGTAGGCGCTAAGTATCGGGAACGCAGGGTTGATGGCGAAGACAAAAGTTGTAGAGAAGGACAAGACGGTGCCGTTTGGAGAATCTTTGAACCGGATCGGTCGGGTATAGAATGCGTGACCGGCTTGCTGCAAGGTGCTGTCGGTTAGCTTTAAGAGACCGCTGGGTGTGACGGTGGAGCTCCCTTGGAGGGTCATGCCAGTTAGTGGACGACGGAAGCCATTGTAAGTGAAGTTGAGAATTTTGGAAGAAGATTGTTTGAATTGATAGAGTATGCTCAAGAAGAAGACGATGGTAAGAAGCTTAACGTACATGGCTCTGTAATTCTTCTTATTTATTTTTGTTTAGGCTTTGGTTTATATATTATGAGAATCGGAATCTTAGAACGTCGTGAGAGACAGAAGTCTTCTACGAACGTCGTGAGAGACTGAAGTCTTCTACGAACGTCGTGAGAGAATCGGAGTCTAACCGAGACTTTCTTACGTGGTTTGACTCTTTTTTTTTTTGTCATCACTCACGTGGGTTGACTAAAGCTATGTTCTAGCGCCCACAGCCCACTGCATGGCCTTATGCGAAAAGAGCGTGGAAAAGTCGTTACCATGGGTTTAACCCAATCTGAAATTCATGGTGGAAATGTGTATTACTGCTTTTAAAAAGCTAATCAGTAATCATATATAGTCAATTGATGGTTGACTTTATCTATCAGAGTTGACGAATTAATGGTGTCATGGTGATGTTTTTGGTACTGACTAGCTACGTCTATAGAGCTGATTTCTGAGTCCACAGTTCGATATTTCGATCGTTCACACTGGACGGATTCTTTTTGTATTTACAATAATCAATTGAGCAGAAAAGGAGCAAGGAAAGCTTCTATTCTAACTGCTAGTGCTAGAGACCTCTATGCTCTCCAAACGAGGTTTTCCACGGAAGAAAGCTTTAAAAAATTGCTAAAAATCGTTAATACATTTAGATGTGTTGTTTGTGTTTATCTCATGGAATCAACAGTTTTGTAGTCATGTTGTCTTCTGCGCTCGGCACCTGAACTGAGGTTTACTCTCTGTGAATTTCGTATCATCAGACATCTCCATTGTTGACTCTGTATCTGCTCCAATTCCAAAACAGTCACCAATCAACAAGCAAGATTACATTTCAGACAAAAACCTAACATGCATGCTAACTCAAATCCACAATGCACCATCAAGGATCTATAGCTTATCTATATCATGACCATAGACAAGCAGAGCAAATTCAAACTCAAATTTTTCACCAAAATTCCATTTTTAGTGACAAAGGTATCAATCTACATCTTCAACCTATATATCATATCTAACCAATGCTGTAATGATCATTAATCCCCAAATCTTCATAGCATTTTAACAAGATTCACATTTGAAACTTCCAAAAAGCACGAATCTCAAGATGGAACACAATTGCTAAAAGTCTTGAAATTTACCATAGAAAAACAGAGCAAATCAGAGTCACTAATCTGAACAAGTGACAAATAACCCCAAAATTTCCATCTTTGCTCTTAAAAGACATCAACCTATATCATATCTAACCAATGGTCATCAACTCTCAAATTCATAGCATTTGAACAAGATTCACATTTGATACTTCCAAAAACCAGCTAAAAAACATGTTGCATGCTAATTATTTCAGTAAAATTTTGTGGGGGTTGCTCTTTTTCGTAGGCTTGAATGTTTTTCTAGTTACTTTTTGGACTTATTTTGTTTAAGTCGTGTCTTTTTTTTTTTTAACAATTAATGTAATTATATCGATTTTAATATTTTTTGGTCTAACAGCTCTTAGCACTTCCACTAACATTTCATCCGTTTACTAATTAACAACCAACCATTCACTACTTTTGCTCCTTAGATCTACAGGCTACAGCTTCACTATAAGCTATGACAATCAAGTCCATAAGGACTTTGGTACCTAGACAGCCATGTTTTGCTGTCACGGATGATAGTAATGGGAGAGAAAATCGAGTTCGTTATGTTAATTTAACAGCATCGGTTGATCCGGTCAGTCTCAAATGCTACAAAGTGAACTTCTTCTTATCATGAGTTTATAATACTTTCCGACTAATGCTAGGGGTTAATCCAACAATATGTTTTAGTGATTAAATTATCTTTATTTTATTGACGCTAGATTAGGCCATATATTGCTGTTGGTGCAGATAAATATATTTCTTTCAATATACATATGAATTGTAAGACACAAACGTACATAATCATCTTCCGCCAGAGAGTAGAGTCAACCATGGAAGATCCACCGTTAGACATAACTAACTCACCAACTCTGTGGTGGATTCCCAGCATCATCCCGTTCCCACGCAAGTCCAACGGTGACAAATCTGGTAACATTGCATCTCCGTTTAGATAATTCAACACTTGTCTCATAGTTGGTCTAGCATGTGGGTCGGAGTGAGAGCACAACAAACCTAGCTTCAATACCATCTCACCTCTCTTTCTTCACACTCCCCTATATTCGGATCCTTAGCATCCAAAATGTTTCCTCATTCCAAAACCCAAAAACCAAATCCACGAGCAAGACCCTCTCACCACTCTCGTTCTGAATCTCGATAGGACGTCTGCCGCACGCACTTCAAGTAGGAGCACCCCAAACGCAAAAACATCGGTTGCGGTCGTGGCCTTTCCTGTCCTGATGTGATCAGGGGCTAAGTATCCCCATGTTCCAGCGACGTGCGTGGTTAGAGGATCCGACCGTGACCGCACAACCGAGCTAAACCGAAGTCTCCGAGTCTCCCATTGAGCTCCGCATCTAACAAGACGTTGCTGGCTTTGATGTCGCGGTGAATCACCACTTGTTCCCATTCCTCGTGGAGGAAGAAAAGCAGAGGCCACACCTTTGATGACTTTAAACCTCTGTTTCCAGTCGAGGTTACCTCTGGACTATTATACAAATACTTGTCTAAGCTTCCGTTGGGCATGTAGTCGTACACCAGAAGAAGCTCGTTTTTCCGGCGGCAATAACCCAAGAGAGGGACCAAGTTCCGGTGACTCATCCGACCAATACTCACGATCTCAGACACAAACTCTTTCAACCCTTGTCGGGATTCGTTGAGACTCTTTTCACGGCGATCTTCTTCTTCGTCTTGGGCATGACACCTTTGTAAACGGACCCAAACCCGCCCGATCCGAGAAGGCCTTCTCCTTGAACCCTTTGGTGGCATAGTATACAAGTCCTTGAACTTCATTCGAATCTTGGCGAACTCTGTTTCCCAATCTTCGATCTCCTCGCGAACTTCCTCCTCCTCCTCACAATGAATCGCACCAGGAATACGAGAAAATAAACAAGACCGGAATCAACAAGAGGGCAATACGGCATCCCGTTCTTGTAGAACCTCTGTATTTTGGTGGGCCCAAACCTCGGAAATTTTCGGAAGTTTCGATAATGCCAACGGTGGAGCTTTCCCTTCACCTGGAAACTCCACCCAAGAACAAAATGATCCGACATAACAGAACCGGTGGAGACGAGAAACCAACGAACATATCTTGCAAAAGAACCGAAGATAGATCTCTGACAGTAGAAACAAGCGGTTTTCTAGGTTTATCCTTTGAACGGAGCCATCGTCACATCGATTTGATGTGTAAAGACCATCGTAATCGACCCAAACCTGCATCGCTTACGACTGATCAAAGTCAGATTCTTAAACTGACCAGTCTCTCGTCCCAGTATCCAGCTCGTCGAACTGTTTATCGACTCAAGCTGTTGATATCGATTCCGACATGGTTATCGTCCGGATCATTGAACTCGGAATTCGAATCGTGTCTAATTCGACAGCGAACACATGATTTGTGTCATTACCGTTGTTGTGACGTTGAAGAGACCCATGTATTGGCTGGCATCGGCGATACGGGAGGCTTGCTTAGGAGCGACGACAAAGGCTATGCCGCCGCTAAGTATCGGACGAGAGTGATGGCGAAGACAAAGGTTGTAGAGAAGGACGAGACGTTGCCGTTTGGAGAATCTTTGAACCGGATTGGTTTGGTATAGAAAGCGTGACCGGTTTTCTGAGGTTGTGTGGTTAGCTTCAATAAACCGTTGGGTGTGACGGTGGCGATCCCTTGGAGAGATATGTCAGTCAGTGGAGGACGGAAGCCATTGTAAGTGAAGTCAAGACTTTGGGAAGAGGATTTTAGGAATTGAGAAGAGTAGGCTAAAGAAGAAGAAGACCATGGTGAGGAGCTTCACGAACATGGCTCTATAATCTGTAAATTGGCTTTGGTTTACATATTGAGTTCATGAGAAATAAGACGATTTATGGTGTGGAGAGAGCGTTGAAAAGTCGTATTTGTGGGTCAAGTCGTCACCGTAAGTTAAACTCGACTTGGAAATTATGGTGGGAAAACTAATATAAAACTAATTTAGTCGTAGCACGTTACGCTGTCAAGGATGATGGTAACAAGAGATCAAATCAAGACGACATAAGTTAGTCTTAAATAAGTAAGTTAGCCTTAGATATTAAGCACCAAATTTTGTTTTTTAGCAATCGAAGTACGAAAAAGGGTACAGAGCTATTAAAAAAATCGCTTGAGGAAAAGCTCTTTAAATTTCCATGTGTTAGTAAAATACATACAAACCTGGAAAGTCTTGGTATCTGTTAGCAACTTGTTAGAAATAACTGCGACGCAGATGTGTTGTTTGTTATTTATCTCATGGAGTCAACAGTTTTGAAGTCATGTTGTCTTCTGCGGCGGCACCTGAACTGAGGTTTACTCTCTGAGAATTTCGTATCACCAGACATCTCCATTGTTGACTCTGTATCTGCTCCAATACCAAAACAGTCACCAATCAACAAGCAAGATTACAACATTTCAGACAAAAACCTAACATGCATGCTAACTCAAATCCACAATGCACCATCAAGGATCTATAGCTTATCTATATCATGACCATAGACAAGCAATAGCAAAATCAAAGTCATTGTTGATCAGAACAAGTCCATTTTTGGTAACAAAGGCATCAATCTTAATTTCCAACCTATATCATATTCATATCTAACCAATGAGGCAATGAACATCAATCCCCAAATCATCATAGCATTTTAACAAGATTCACATTTGAAACTTCCAAAAACCAATGAAGCTCAAGATGGAACACAATTGCTAAAAGTCTTGAAATTTACCATAGAAAAACAGAGCAAACCGCAGTGGCAAATAACACCAAAACTTCCATCTTTGCTAATAATGACATCAACCTAAAGTTTCAACGTATATCATATCTAACCAATCCTTAAAACCTTCATAGCATTTGAACAAGAATCACATAAATCTCAAGACCGAACACATTTTTGCTAAAAAGTATTGGAATTTACCTCCCCAGAACAATGGCTTCACATCTTCTTCTTCATCGTCGAATTCATCACCATAACCAAACTCAGCATCACCTCTGTATCCAGGTTCGCTACCATACCCAGATTCATTTCCCATCGGGTCGATTCCAACGGCGAATCCAAATCCGGAAGCTGCTTCCTTCTCTCCGCCGGAATCCCGCCGCTCTCTCCGCGAATTCCTCGCCTCGCTCACATCGGAAGCCCAATTCGCTTCGCTAAACAGCTCACCACTCGAATCTGTACCGACGGCGAAAGGCAAATCCGAGCAAGTCCCATGAGCTCCGATCGAGCAGCATCTCAGAGTCCCACTCCGATCACTACTCCGACCAGACACCGATCTCGAATTGCGACGGCGTCGCTTTCTCGCTACTAACCGGAAACTCCCCTTATTGCTGTAATTCGAAGCCGATAACTTCGCTCCATTGTTGTCTTCGTCGGCGAGAGAGAGACGGCTCATAGCTTCGATGGAGAAAGAAGTGGAGCGATCGGAGAAGCAAGGGCGTTTGGTCGAAATGGAGCCGTAAGGTCTCTGTGACGACGTCTGCTCGGGTGAGTCTAGGGTTTTGGAGCGGTGAAATGGGCGCCATGAGAGGAGCTGTAATGTGCAAGATTCGATTGAGCTTCGTGACGTTTCCAGATGTTTCTGAGACATCGTTAAAGGTGAGGACTTTGTAGATCACAGAAAGTGAAAAAAAGATCAAAAATTCTTGAGGCAATCCTGATTTTGGGAATGGATCGGTAGTTTTTCGAGTTCTTGGAGAAGATCGAAAAACTCTTTTGGGTTTAAGTGATTTGATTGGCTTTCGTAATCGCGCAAACAAAAAGCCAACTAACTGGGAAGAATATACAGTATAGTGATCACATGTATGTATGTATCGTAAAGCGAATTTTATATTTTCATGCCTATGCAAAAAAATAAATATAATCATCACATGTATGCTGTAAAAGCCAATTATAGTTTCGTGTAATCGTGTAAAAGTTATAAAACGTGACTAATCGATTTCGTGTAATCAAATAATACTGTATAGTTTTACAAATTCATAATTTTCGCAATTTATTTTGTTTCATTCACATAATTTAGTTTACCAAACGGGTCAGAGTCAGGTGTATATTTATACGTACACGCAATGTATTTTACTTACAACGTCGTTAAGATAATCTAAAAAAAGGTCACGTGACACACGTGATACCTCTCTGCTATTAACCTCTCCGCAATTCGAAAGCCCTAGCCAGTTGAGTCTCTACTTTCGGGAGCTTTTTTCCGCTCAGCCCAGATCTCAATTTCCATTCAGGTGAGACTTACGCGTCTCTATTTCTTCTGTTCCATCGGAATTCTTCTTTCAGGTGATCGGAATCGTTACCGGAATTTAATTCATATATGGTCGACTAGTCAATTCTCGTTGGTTCTAGGTTTTTGTTTTTCCTTGTCTCTTTGGTTGATCGTCGTCCAATTGATTTGTGTGTGTGTGTGTGTGTGTGTGAACGCTTCTCTGTTTCGATTTTATTAATGTTTTTGTTTTTTTTGTTAAAGGAAAAATGAGCAGCCGTTCGAGTAGAACTATTTACGTCGGGAACCTTCCTGGCGATATCCGCGAGAGAGAAGTTGAAGATTTGTTCAGTAAGGTAAATCAATCGTTTCTGATACATCTACAATTGGTTTTCACATGGCAGGGCACATGTAATTAGCTGTTACAATTTTTCTTGCATATATTGGATTGTGATTATTTCAAGCAAATTTCAGTAAGAATTGTTTTTCCTTTTTTCTATTTTGCAGTATGGACCTGTTGTTCAAATTGATTTGAAGATTCCACCAAGGCCTCCAGGCTATGCATTCGTTGAGGTCAGCTTATTATGCAACATCATGTTTTTTGTCACTCTTTGTGAATCACTGCCACAACCACAGTGAACGATTTATAATCTGATGTGTGACATATTTGCTTTAGTTTGAAGATGCTCGGGACGCTGAAGATGCAATTCATGGCCGTGATGGTTATGACTTTGATGGACATCGCTTACGGGTTTGTGAATCATCAAATCCCAGAGTTTCAACACAAACTTTGCTATTTAAATTGTTTTTTTTTTACTGGACGCTGGATTTTTGGCACTGCAGGTGGAACTAGCTCATGGTGGGAGGCGTTCATCAAATGATGCTCGTAGCAGTTACGGTGGTGGTAGTCGTGGTGGTCGGGATGGTCGGGATGGTGGTGACGGTGGCGGTCGTGGGCGTGGACCATCTAGGAGATCCGAGTTCCGCGGTAAGTATGATATGTTTAGGGATTAGTGCGCTCAATGTTTTAGGAAGAATCTCTAACTTAATATTTTTTCACTATACAGTTGTGGTGTCAGGATTACCTTCATCTGCTTCCTGGCAAGACCTCAAGGTGACTATACAATTGCTGACAATTATTATTCTCAAAGATGTATGAGTTTTTGACATAACCATTTCTGTTTGTTCTGTAGGATCACATGCGTAAAGGAGGAGAAGTCTGTTTCTCTCAAGTGTTCCGTGATGGTAGAGGTAAGTCCTCATATCTCACCCGAGAATAGAGATGTGCCTAAAGCTTTTTTTGTATTTTTTCCCGCGTCTATAGTAGTCTTTGGCCTGCCTTAAAATTCCATATATCTTGGACTCTTTATATACAGGTACCACTGGAATCGTAGATTATACCAGCTACGAGGACATGAAGTACGCGGTGAGATGTTCTTCTTGTTCCTATCATTCTTTATTTGTGTTGGTGAGAATTTGTTAATTTTTGATTACTCATGAGTATATTCTTCGTTTTTCTACAGGTAAAAAAGCTGGACGACACAGAGTTTCGGAATGCGTTTTCTCATGGATATGTCCGGGTATGCTAATTCAAAGCCAAGTACTCTGAGAAGTGAATTCTTTTTCGTTGTACTCAGCATTTTCCCATATCATTATAGGTTAGAGAATATGATTCAAGGAGGGATTCGAGGAGCCCTAGCCGTGGCAGATCCTATTCTAGGAGCCGTAGCCGCAGCCGTAGCCGTAGCCGTGGGAGGAGCCGCAGCCGTAGTCGCAGCCGCAGCAGAAGCAGGAGCAGGAGCCCAAAGGGTAAATCTTCGCGTAGATCTCCTGGAAAGTCTACATCGAGATCGCCTCGCTCTCTCTCTAAGTCGAGGTCACCATCTCCTCGAGGGTATGTTTCATTTCCTCTTTTATGTTTATGCTGAAGATTCACCAAGCTATCATAGCTTAGGCTTTAGCTCTTCCCTTGAAGTTTGTTGACATATCATAAAAAGAAGTCACTTGATTGCCTTCAGAGTTGTTGACTGAGAAGGATGATTGCTTAGTTCTAGTTAGGGCTACTATTTGTTTCCCTATGAAAGTTTGGCCTTTTATTGCTGAGAATGGTTTTGTTTCCTAGATACGGATATACATACATGAAGTAGAATATGGGAATTAATATCTGGATCATGGATTTCTTGGTTGGTTGTACACAAGTGTTTCGTCTCCAGAGGTATATGATTATGCACTTTCTTAGATGGGCAATTTTGGAAATGAAACTTTGTCGTCTCCTTGTTTTTTCTGATAATATCCGTTGCTGCTATATGCGTAACAGTGGAGAGACATTGGATCGCATTGTTATAGTGTCATCAATATGGATCCATGGATGAGAGCTAGGAAAAGATATTTTGATTACCTGCAAATTCGTCAAGCGTTGTGGAATTCTCATGGAACCGATGCTGTTCTTGGACACATGGTTTGATAGAAATTAGACTTTCATATCTGCCCTCAGTTATTTCGACCTAGAAAAGCCTGTGTGTCTTTAGTTTATGCTCTGCTAGAAATCGTCTTATGTTTTGTTTTGCTTTCTTTTCATAACATTTTTTGCATCTCTGTGACATGGGATGAGTGAGAGGCATCAAGGCTCTTGGTGAAACACAGCTATTATACACGGGAACATATTGGATTACTAAAACTGGATTTGTTTCTCGGACTTTTGCAGATCTCGTTCAAGGTCAAGATCTCCTCTGCCTCCTGTAAGTGATCTTTAACCGGAGATACACTTTACTCAGCTCTGTATTACTATCCAAAAGACAAGAAGACAAGATCTGTCTAAGCTAATTATACTCATCATCGTCTTTTTTGTGTTTGCAGGTTCAGAAGGAAGCAAGCAAGAGCCCTAGCAAGCTGAGTCCAGCCAAGAGCCCTATCCGTAGCAGGAGCAAGAGCAGAAGCAGAAGTCCATCTCGGTAATGCAACGCTACACTCACTCTCTTTCACTTGTTTTGAGCATTCTTGTTCCTTGTCTGAAGCTCACACCAACTGTTTGTTTACAGGTAAGCAAAAAAAAAGCACTCATCAGGTAAAAAAGCTGGGTTCTGTCGGAAGATTCTCCTAAAATCATATCTATCTTATGCTGTTCGTTTGACTAAAAACAAGTTGTATTTTCTTTTTTTTGAATATTCACTGCAATGGTATGTGTTCAAGATTCTCTAAAGATCTCGTTTCTGTTTGTTGCCTTGTGTTACGCATTATTACTGAGTGTGTGAATGTGAGACTGAGTGTAACTGTGACCCTGACCCACCCCAGAAAGGCTTAAGTGGATGAAATCATTCCTGTTTACGCGAACCGGATCTATCTATAACGGTACAATTTATAATTTAATACTGGTTATATAAGAAATAAAAATCCCCAAATCTAAGCAAAGAGCGAATTGGATAAAATCTGATATCAGAGGCTGAGAGAGAGAGAGTGATCATCAATGGCGGAATCTACCTTCTCTCTCGTACCAGAAGACGTTGTTTTCAACATCTTCTTCAAGCTCCAAGATGATCCGAGAAGCTGGGCTCGTCTCGCCTGCGTCTGCACCAAATTCTCATCAATCGTACGGAACGTCTGCTGGAAATCGCAGTGCTATTCCGCAATCCCCACCGTCATCTCTGATCTCCTCCTCCCTCCCCCCTCCGCCGCCTCAGCTTCTTCATCTTCAGCCGCCGAGGATTCGTCTCCTCCTCCTCCCGGCGGTTGGGCTTCTCTCTACAAACTCGCCGTCTGCTGCCCTGGCCTCTTCCACGCCGGGATTCTCCTCGAAAACTCCGATTTCGGTCTAGAACGTGAGCTCGGCCCCGATCAAAGTCACCAGAGACTCAATCCGAAACCTCATTCGACAGATCCGGCTCGCGACGAAGGCGAAGTTTCGAAACCAATCGGATCTGGTTTAGAGACGTCTTCGTTTTGGTCTCTATACGACGATCTCTACTCCGACACTCTTTCTGCTCCTCCCGAAGTCGAAGAATCCGTCGACGTAGAAGAAGAAACCGAGACCAGCGAGATCAGACCTGGATGCGATCTTCCGGTTAAGAAACGAAGGAAGATTTGCCGATCTCTAGGATCTCATCTAGCTTCCGGCGCCAGGAATCTCAGCAGAGAACAAGGCAACAAGCTACTCGCGAGCAGGTTTCGAGGAGATTGTCTCTACATCTGCGATTGGCCTGGATGCATCCACGTGGAAGAGAAACGAAGCTACATGTTGTTCAGAGGCGTGTTCAAGGATTTCAAAAGGTCTCGAGTGTGGCGAACGATAAACGACGGTAATAGGAGTAAGATTTTAGGGTTGAAATGTGCGTTTTGTTTGTGCGACGAGACTTGGGATTTGCATTCGTCGTTTTGCTTGAGAAGAGTTTATGGGTTTCATGATGATGGTGAACCAGTGGTTCGTGCTTATGTCTGTGAAAATGGACATGTCTCTGGTGCTTGGACAACTTTGCCTCTCTACACTTGAAAGAATGATTTTTTTTTATGAAATCTGAATCTTTACCAATTGCTGTTGGATTGTTTGTTTGTTGTGTTGTAGCAAGTGTGATCATTTGTGTTATATTTCTGGTTAATGTGTAAGCTCTACGTTGAAGTAATGTTATTCGCTTTTATCTTTTTCCATTCTTATCTGATAGGAGATGGATTTATCTGTTGAATTTAACTGTGTTAAACATACGGGTCCGAACAAGGATTTCAACGGTATGCCCTTCAGTATTGTATAAACGACGTCTGATCGTTTATGTGGTTTACGAAATGATGTCGTTTTAACAGTTTTTTATGGAATAACCGAAACGGGCCGGCTTAAGCCTGGTAGATTTAAAGTTAAACGGGCCTAAATGGGCCCGACCACCCATTTTAAATATACCTTTTGTTGATCACAAATATTTCGGGCTTTCTTGTGGACATGTATAAGCCCGTTTATAAATTCTGTTGAATAGCGAATCTGGAAACAGTTTCCTCACAAATTCTCTCTCAAGTCAACGCTCAATACCAAAGACTGAAAGTCCAAACACTTGCCACAAGAAATGCAGATAACTTAAAAGCGAAAGCAAATCCATAAAAGCAAAAAACAGAGTGACACCATTTAAAGAGAAAAAGGAAGTAAAAGGGTTTCATAAACATGAAAGCTAAATAATATCATCATATTGTCTCATCTCTAGAGTCTAGAAAGAGTCTCTTCACTTGACTTCCTTAACAGCTGCTGGTGTCGTTTGCTCTACCGCTACTGGTTTCGCTTCTTCCTTAACGGCTTCTCCGTCTTTCTTGTCTCCTGGTATTGCGGTTTCTCCTGCAATTACAAAATGCATTTTCATTACGTATACAAACAATGACGAACAGAAAAGAAGACACACAAAGTCTAACTAAAAACATCTAAACTGCAACATGAGATAGGTCTTGTATAACAAAATGCTCTCAGTTTCACCAAGAAGATGTGACCAAACATAAACTAGAAAGATCTTTTCGAAACTCTTACCTTCGTCATCACTGTCTTCAAAGTCACCCATATCACCCATTCCTCCCATTCCTCCTCCCATACCACCCATACCTCCCATACCACCCATCATGCCTTCGAGTCCGGCCATACCACCCATACCACCCATGCCACCTAGGCCTTCAAGACCACCCATACCACCCATTCCTCCACCAAAGTTCTGCAAGAAGCAAGAATCAACCAGGAAGTCATTTCTTAAAGCTACACACATATATATATATATATAGTAAGCAGAAGATAAACAACATTCACAAGCTAGAAACTAACCGAGATATCCATTCCACCCATTCCTCCCATTCCTCCCATATCCATATCTCCGGCACCTAAACCATATCAAAAACAAAACAAAAAACGAGTTAACACTTCCCAAAGTTCATATAAAGTGTACCCAAGAATACATGTACAAGCTTTGAGATGAAATGCTAACCAGCGTTGCCTTCTTCATCCTCATCTACCCACTTGTCCCAGTCAACCTTGACATAGTGTGGCGCTTTCCCTCCACGGAGTAGCTTATCCCACCTTTCTGGCTCTGCTTTCTCTATTATGCACACGATGCTTCTTGCTCCAATGCTGATCTTGCTTTCCTGGAAAAATGGAATTAAAGGTTCAAACTTTGGAGCTGTACAGAGGCAACAAACGAAACACTGAGACCAGGTTAGTCCCCACGAGTCTCACCTCAACATTGACTTTATCGTGAAGTTCGAGATTAAGTTCATAAACGTGGTCTTCTGGACCAGCTTTTGCAGAGAAATCAAAGACACCTTCTGGTTTTAGATCAACTTTTGCGTCCTTAGTATCCGCTAATACAACGGTGAGGAAGATCTTCTCAGTAGTCTCGGCCCACTTCACTTCTGGATGACGACTGTACAAATACAAGAAAAAGAAATCAACTTCGAGACCAGAGCATAGCAAACGTAACACACGAGAAACACCAAACATATACACACATCTTAGACACCGCAAAAGGTAATTAACTATCATTTGCTTCTATTCTGTTCACTGAGACTTCATTAACACCAATATATTTGCAAATTCAGCAAAAGAAAAAGTCGAACATAAACTTAAACCCTACCCTAAACCCTAAATCCCACTGCCCTAAGCTTCAGACTTAATCAAGAGGAGACTGATTCAAAAACATACATCTACAATGGCGACAGTGTAAAGAGACATTCCGGACCAAACACAATAAACCCTAGACCCGAATTGAAAAAAAAAAAATGACCTAATTATTTCAATCCAATGAAAGCGTAGCCCTAAATCCACCTGACTCTGTAGAGAAACCAAGTTTCCAAGACAAAGCCATGAGAAAAAAGAGAAAAATTGAAGTGAACAAAGTAAAAGAAAACAGCAGACGAATGAATCTGAGAAGCACGATTCATCAAATGGAGGAGTTAGGTAGAGATCCGAGTAAGCAAGAGAAATCAAAAGGACTTGCCTCATGATTAGTGGAAGTTTGTAGAAGAACCCTAGAGAAGAGAAACCTCGAACGGTGACGCAAAGATTAGATTCTTTACTTGTTTCTGATCGATGAGAGAAAGACCTTCTCTTTAGTTGCTCCACAAAGATTGTGTTATAGCACTCGAATCGCTTATCCTCTACGAGCTAGTGTACAAAACATTAGGTGGGTCAGGAAGTAATCAACGGTGAGAAATTGGAAAGCTGGGCTTTTTTACGCTTCAACGGTTAGGATGAGACGGTTTCGATTTAGGGTTTGAGTGGACTGGTTTCTGATCTTTTTCCCTTTTTTTTATCATAACATCATTTTCTTTTGGTTAACCAAAATTTCAAATCAGTTTTAACGAAAATCATTTCACAACTTTTTACTTGATTAATTACAGAAAATATTACTCAACATATCGCGTGTATTTGATCACTATTTGAAGTGTGTAGTTTTTTTCAATTTATGATTTTTACATCCTACCTAATGGTAGATAGTAGATTGATCTGTTGTGACTTGTAACCAAGAAGATCTTATAGAATAGGGTAACATTTTACATTTACAAAATTGTAGTTTATATAACCGAGTGTTGCTCACTGTTATAAATACTTATATTACTCTCTTTTATGAGTTCATGCCAATGAGATGGCTGCTGCATCATCAGCATCATCATCACCATTGTCGTCATCATGTAATGTGAGTAAAGTTGTCAAGTCCACAAGATGACGCATGGTTGGGCGTCCATGCGGACAATTCCAAGGAGATTCCAGATCTGCCAAGTGCTCTACTATCTGCACAAAACCCCAAAAGACAACAAAAAAGCATTATATTTGTTGTTCTTTGTCCGAAAATCAATCAGTTTTTGGATCAGAAGCTGAACTGAGACATTTAACATATGTAGAAGAATGGTGAAGAGCAATAATGTGTTATGTAATGTGTTTATTTAGTGGTTACCTTTTCCATTTCGTGTTTTCTGAGTGCATCACCGATCATCACAGACGATCTGCAGGCTCTGGATGCTAGCATTGCACGGACTCGTGATGGACAAACCGAGTTTGTTTGGCTAGTTTTGTAGCTACTCATAACAGAACATTCCCCGTGGTTATCTCCCAGGGTTGAGATTAGGTCTTTAAGATCTGCCACAAAAAACGATTGAGCAAACAAGAACATGCGATGCAACAGAAGTAACACAGAAAAAAAGAAGGTACCTTCGACACCGAAGGTGATGTTCTTGCTATAGGGAATCGCTCTCAGTCTAAAGTGTCGTCCAGGAGGAGCACTCGGATCCTCCTCTAGAAGAAAGCCATTCTCCCTAGAAAGTAGTTGAAGAATATTCAATCTCTAAAACCTATGTCAAGACTCAGAATAGTTGCAAGGTAGAGAAACGGTGATTCTTTCACCTGATTACATCCATGTGCATTGATATTGTAACTTCTTCTTCTGCAGAGAGCTCCAAAGTCAAAGGCCTGGTTTTGGGAAAAAGTGAATAAATATGGATAACACAACCAGCAGGGGAAGAGAGATTGTACTACTTGTTCAATTCAACTATCTCCAAGTAAAATGGAACCTTGTGAAAGTGAAATGGAATCAAGCATCTAGATTGTAACAACAAAGCTACTCACTGGAGTAAGGGTTGTTGGTTCAGGACTGTTGACCTTGCTAAGTGCTCGAAGTTGAATTTCTCATCTGCAGCATGCTGCCCATAAAAACCAATCAATATAGCCTTACTACTCCATTTATTCGACATTCAGGCACAGAGGAAGAAACTCTGAAATGAGGTAAACTTCCATTTTCCACAACTCAACCAAAAACTAAACAAATAGAGCGACAACAAAAAAAAAGGGCTGGAAGCATGCATATACGAAGACTGACCTGATCCACAATGAACAGATCTCGATCCAATTTTGCAATGATGAAACCAAGATTGAATTGTCCAAGTACCTATCACGTAGAACACACACATAAAGTTTTCTCCACGGAAGCCAGGATAGAGCAGAACCAGAAAATACAAAAAGATAAGATAGCAACCTGCATTCGCCTGAAATCCTCTTTCCGGAAAAGCCTTTCCAGCTCAGAAGTAGCTGCAGCTAAAGCCCTTGCTTTTCGCTCTTCATCATCCGGTTGAGATAGCTCTAACGTTGCAGCGGCAAAGGTCCTGTAAACTTATCATTATAAAGCATCACAATTCTCTGACTGCATGCAGAACACACAAAAGAAGAAGGAAAGAAATCTTACGTTTTAGACCGTGGCGCGTTCATACGTTTAGAAACATGACCTGAGGACTGCAATCTCGACAGCCTTTCTAACCTCCTCTTCCTGAGGTTTTCGAAACTAAATTTTAATGTGGAAAACATTTTTGGATCGGTTGAAGGAGCTGGGGAGTCCAGCACTGTGGCAACAGGTCGCATTGGCTGACTGCAGCTTGGACTGTCCGCCAAAATCGTTTCTGTATCCCCCTCGGTGCATGTGTTATCTGATGTTGGTTCTTCAGAACATGATGGTTTCTTGTGTTCCTGTAAATAGAAAAAATGGTTGAATAACGTAAACAATCAGCAACTTACTGAGACCAAGATTTTACTACTAAATCCTACTTACTCTTTCGTGACTTTCAACATTCTCAGTATGGATTCCAGGAGAAAGCGGATTTCCTAGTTCAGAATCCATTTTCTTTGGCGTCACTTCCTCCTTTGAGACGACCATACCATCAGCTTGATCACCTTCCATCAGACATCTTGAAGCCAGAGCACGAACTTCAAATTTGCTTTTCACCAGACTGCTACTGGGAGTGTGGTTTCTGAGCACAGGTGTCTCAGAGAGGACAGTGCTTATGCTTTCATGTTTTCTTTTTCCCACAGTAACAAAAGTATTCAAAGTTGACTGGGCAAAGCTAGAGCGATTGCTCAAGTCTTTACTTGCATCAGTAACTTTCTCATTCACAGTAACGCGAGGCAAACCTTTGTTAGTTGTCTTGTTAAGGTGAGTTACAGATAGGGGCTCATCATGGACTGATAATGAACCTTCCTTTCTCTTAGCCGCTCGTGCCTTAATGTCAAATTTGAACTTCTCCACAGTCGAGCTATTATCCATCTCAGCCTCCCTTGAGGGAGACATGTCCAGAACAATCCCTTTTGACGGGAGATTTGATTTCTCCGGAAGAGATGAAACTCCAGACTTATCTGGTTGCTTGGAACTCTCCTCGGGCCTATTAACAACATAAGACGCATTACTAGAGGAATATATCTTGTTCAGACCTTCCCTAAGAGAACCCATAACAGAAGCCTCGTCAGAAAAGAAGACCTTTCTTTTATCAGGCGTGACATTCAAATCACAGGCTCCACCAGGCACAACAAAATCAAGAATGGCAACTGGATATTTCCGGGAACTTGTATCTTTATATAACTCATTCACCAATTTGCTGACTTTCGGCATATCCACAGGCCGGCCATTTATAAAGAAATACTGCCGATCCGCCATACTGCGTCCAGTACCCTGTCCAGGCTTGGATAGAAACCCTTCTACTCGACAATCATCTGATATACATATACTTACAGGCTGTAGACTTGTAAAGGTGGTCAAGCCAAATACTGTTACGATGTTATCTTTAAGTGAACCCCTCCCTTGTGTGTTCAGCACAACAGACTTTGGGCTTTTCTCAGTCGTGTTAGAGCAGACAAACCGCACTCCTTTCGCTATAAGTGCATATGCCTGCACAAAGGAAAAAACAGGAGGAAAACCATTGGTCATCGTTGAAACGGAGGATAACAATTTGAGCTAAAACAGTCTGCATATTAAAGTTAGGAAATAAACCTTTTGAAACACAATATCATTCCAACAAGGAGCATACATATCAAACCATAGAAACTCAGTAATCATACATCAAAGTAGCTTAGCTATATAAAAGGAGAATGATCATAGAAGCATCCATTATGATATAAGTATCATGTAACCAAGAAACTGTATCAAGCAAGTGTGAATCAGTTATAGACTATAATAAGCTTGTATCTATAATAAGGAGAGTGATTACTGAAGTAACCATTAAGATATAAGTATCATGTAACCAAGAAACTGTATCAAACAAGTGTGAAGATGTCAAAGTAACCAGTTAGAGACTCACGTTCAATAAAGATACAAGCTTCCCATATTCTTTGCGGATGTTGCGTTTAAACTCTTTGCTCCGTACAGGTAAATTAGAGAACAGCTTTCTCACAGTGACAGTGGTACCGATTTGGCGTGCAGTCTTCTTCTCAGCAGTCAGCAAACCGGAATGATCAAAAGTCAAGAGCGTAGCTACAGGCTCGTTTTTGGTTCTCGTCTCCACCGTGAGATTGCCTAAGGAACATAGAGAACTTAGAGCTTCTCCTCTAAAACCAAATGTAGTCAAACTCTGAAGATCTGTGAAATCCTCCAATTTAGAAGTGTGGTGCTTGAGTGCAAGAACCTAAAGCCCAAAAATTGATGAAAGCGAAAGAAGATTTACATACCCAATTCCAATTTAACAATTACATATCTGAAATCGCAAATCAGTCGCGGTCGTCGGAAACTACCTTGAAATTGGTTGGGGAAATGCCGCAGCCGTTGTCGATGACCTGGAAATGGTCTTCGCCATAGTCACGGAGGTTAATCTCTATGCTAGTGGCTCCGGCGTCAATACTGTTCTCGACAAGCTCCTTGATAGCAGAGGAGAGGTCCAAGATGACTTGCCCGGAGCAGATTCTGTGAACCACGCTTCTGTTAATGAGTTTTATCAACGGAGAACTTGTCTCCGGAGACGAATCAGCTTGCATTTTCAAACCCCAAAACCAATCGATTCAAATCAACCTGAGAGTAAAATCCCTAGGTCTATGATTTGCCGCCAAAATCGAAGCTGAGACAAATTTAGGATGATGAAGTGAAGCTTTTAGCGTTTGGGAATTGAGGAGTTTACCAGTTGCGTTTTGATTTCTCAACCCATTTTAATTAATTTCATGGCCCATTGGGCCTTGCCTTTAATTTTTTGCCCGTTTGTGACAGCTGTTAGTATTCTTTAGGGCCACGTAATTGATATTTAGGTCTAACTTCTAAGGCGAGTTTTGGGTTTCTTCTTCACTTTAATCTCTCTATAGCTTCTACCATATCAAATGGCGATTAAGCGAAAGTCTCAAGCTACCTCCGTCGTCGCTTCTTCCTCGAGGAAAGTTTTCAAACACAGGAAGGTGAGAAATTTCGAGATCATTTTCTGAAATGTCCATGGATTTTGGTGTTGCTGGATTTTCTATAAAGTTTTTTTTGTAATATCCTTTTGTGAAGCTGACGGAGAAGATCCTGAAGGCTGCCTATGAGCAGCAAAAGGAGGTTAAGGATGAAGAAAACGCCGAGAAAATATCCATGATCGCCTCTTTCAAGCAGGCAGTGCCGTATGGGTTTAAAGACTTTACTGATGATGTTAGTGATGATGAGCAATCCCAAGAGTTTCAGGGCCAATTTGATTACCAAGTGAGACTGTTTTTTTCCTACCTCTCAATCTTTTTGTGGTTATGTGATTGAGGTTTTTATTGCTAGACAAGCTTAAGCCTTAAAGGAGAAGTCACACTGAGATTTTGCTTTGAATGATTTCTGTAATTAATTGACTGCATATATATGTTGTGAAATGTTTGTATCAGGAGATGAACAATGAGGAAGAAGTGAAGTCACTTGATGCATTCTTTGAAGCTCCAACAAAACGCAGTCTTGCTGATATCATAACTGATACCAAGAAGCTCACAGATATTAAAGATGATGCTACAGGTTGATTTGATACCTATATATCTCTCTGCTGATTCTTCCGGATCAAATAAATGCCTGTATTGTTGAAGCGGGTTCTTGTTTATTTTAGGTTCAGATTCTGTAGCAGAAACTACTCTCATTGACTATCTTCAAAGGTAACATTGCAAATAGTCAGTGTATAAAGCGATATTTTTGTAGTTTTGTCTCTGATATAGCCAAAACTATATGCAGTCTAGGCAAGTTTATGTGTGAATACACAAACGGGAAAACTCCAAAGGCTTTTACACATATTGCTGCAATGAAAAACTGGGATAGTGTATTGAAGTTGACTCAGCCAGAGAATTGGTCACCTAATGCAATGTACAAAGCCACAAGAATGTTCTCCTCAGCTAACGCGAGCAAAGCTAGACGCTTCTACGAGCTTTTTCTTCTTCCTCGGATTCGTGCTGATATCAGAAACCATAAGAAGCTGCATTTTGCCCTCTACCAGTCTTTGAAAAAGGCACTTTTCAAGCCTGAGGGGTTTTACAGAGGAATTGTATTCCCTCTCTGTAAGGTACATTATCATCAACTTTTATTATTCTTCATATTCTGATTCTTGAATATATCGTTTTTCTAAGTAACTTTGGCATGTATATTCCAGTCTGGAACATGCAGCGTCAAGGAAGCTGTTATTAGTACAAGTATAATGCAAAAGGTTTCTATCCCTGAAAATCTCTCAAGGTAACAAGGACTGTACCTCTTTCTCAAATCTTTTGTCAGATATATTATTTAAACTCAATAAACAAAGAAATCTCATGCATTCTCTTGTTCATTAAAACCGTAGTACTGCCTTGGTATACTTGGTGGAGATGGAGTTTTGTGACACAACAAGGTAAATGCAGGCTTAACATTACACTTTACTTAAGGTATCAATATACTAGCTATTGTGTGCCTTTATTCGGTTACATTGTGTTTGTTTGTGTGTGTGTGTGTGCAGTTACTTCATAAAAGTTATCTTGGAGAAGAAGTATGCTCTGGCGTATGGGGCGGTTGATGCGGTCACTGCTCACTTTTTGAGATTTCATACGGAGACAAGAGTTTTGCTAGTCATTTGGCACCAAACTCTTCTTGCTTTTGTGCAACGGTAAGGAAGAAGAAGAAGAAGAAGAGTTTAATTGTTAATTCAGGCATATTAGCTAGCCAGCTTTTACCTCTCATGGTTAACATCTTTACTTATGCAGGTACAAGCATGAACTAAGAAAGGAAGATAAAAAGAGTCTCACAAGTCTACTTGACAAGCAAAGTCACAACCTTGTATGACCACCTATAATTCTCTTGTCTAATCAAAATTCTTTAAAAACCTTTTTAATATTTTTCTTTTATTGTGTTAAACCTTACTTATCATATTGCAGATTACTCCTGAAATTGGGAGAGAGCTTGAGAATAGCAGAAACAGGGGAGAGAAGGAGGAGGACAATTCACATTCAGCTTCTACGATCAACAACAAGCCAATCAAAGAAGACTGGTTTGACATGCCACAAGTTCCCATGGAAGAAGACTAGTGATTCTTTTCTTCAGTTTAATTATAGCTTTAAAGAAAAAAAAGAACATACAAAGACTGAAAAACGTCAGGGACAGCTAGATCGTATCAATATAAGATTGTTAGATTCTCAGATGAAGTTAGAATGAAAAATGAAATTTAGAAAATATTGGCTTCTCATACACTTCATTTTTTCTAACTATCTATCTTCCCCTCTGTCTTGACAAGATGATCCACAAATGTCACGTTAGACATGCAGCTTATAGAGCAAAAGTATGTACCTGAGGTTCCAGGCTTCTTTAACATGATATTGTACATGCAACGCGACTTGCAGTGCTTGCACAATGGGCGAGTTACACTATTATTGAGCACCACCTCAAATGGTATGAGGTAACACGTTAGTGTTCTTCCAGGCATGAGCCCTGCACAGTCCCCGAGCACACATTCTGTATGCAAACTAGCCCGGTGATCTTTAGAAGTGTAGAACCATGCCTCTGGATTGGTTTCTTTTTCATAAATATCACACCAGTATTTAGCACTAGCCTTTTCTCCATAACATTCTGAGAGAAGGTCATCATCAACTCTATGTTTTACCAGTTGTGGCAAAGTGGCACATTTGAAGCATAGGACAAACTGATGTTTCCATGTGGTTATCAATGTCTTCATCATTGTGGAAGAAAGTTGGATGATAAATTGGTTTATCACATGGAGTCATGGTTTCAACTTCACCCATCTATTTAATTATGTTCAAGCATTTGAAAAATGAACAGTTAAACTTTTCTTAAAGATACGAAGCACACATACATAAACATACGCATGTACTAGATTATACAAGCGAATGTTAAAGATGCGAACCTCTATATACAAACGCATGTATTAGATTATACAGCGAATGTTTTTTTTTTATCTTCTTCTTATGTTGAGAAAGAAAATGAATTAGACAAAGAAACGAGCAACACTCTTTCTCTCTCTCTCTCTCTCTCTGTACACAAATTTTATAAATTAAAGGACCAAAATGAGATAAAAACGAACAAATCTCTCTTCTTCTCTCTCTCTCTCTCGTCTCTTCTACATGAAATAGCTCAACGACGTCTTCTTCCTCGATCCTCCTTCTCCATAGAGCTCGTTCCATTGCTGAAGCTCGTTCATGTTCGATGAGTCTGAAGACACACTCGCACATACCTACACGTATACATCAATTAGTCCCCTCTTTTCATTATCTAAAATGCGAAACTGTTCGGTTTCTTGTTCTTGTGTTTTGGCTTCATTTACCTGTTCATGGGCGGCCTTAAAATCGTTCATTGTCAAGGAACGAATGTCTGTGCAGCTATATAATGGTGGTGTGGGACGGTTCTCAGCCTGAGCTGCAGTTTTCTCCTGAAGTCAAAACATTAGTATAAAGAAGATGAGTTCTGTGGCTAAGTTAAATCCCCTTTCTGTATATAGAAGTGCATAATAAACAAACCCAAACCTTCTTTTCTGTCTCCAGTATCTCTCGGATTGGAAGATGTGCCGCAGTTACGCAGAGATTCTGCAACCAAAAGAGAATGTGAGTGTGTGTTTTATTTTCAATTCGCAAAGGAGAGTAAGAGTGAGGAAGAGAGAAAGCTGAGACCTTTAAATCACTCCCTGAGTACCCATCTGTCATGTTTGCTATTGCTTCTAAATCAACGTCCGGTGCTATTTCTTCTTTAGCTAAAATAACGCTCAATATCTTTGCTCTGTTTGCCGCATCTGGAAGATTAACCATCAACCTGCATAAGCTTGAAAGGTGAGGAATCTTCTTCACAAGAGAAAAAAAGGACAGAGAAATAAGTGATGGTTTTTACCTCCGGGGAAGCCGTCTGATAACAGCTTCGTCAAGGTCAAATGGTCTGTTGGTAGCAGCTAGTACTAGTACACGTTCTCTATCCTTCGTTCGCAAACCATCCCAGTTTATCATGAATTCGTTCTTCATCTTACGCATCGCTTCATGTTCCCCTGGATTTTCACGTCTTCCTAACATGCTATCAACCTAAACAATGTTTCCCCGCAATTATCAGATCCAAAGAATACATCAAAAGCTTATTTCAAAGGAAAGGAGAAACAAACAGAAGCTTTCTTAATCTCTTCAAGCATACCTCATCAACAAAAATGACACTCGGGGCAATCTTGCTAGCTAAGGAGAAGACAGCTTTGACATACTTCTCTCCCTCACCAAACCACTGCAACGCATTTCATCTTAAATGTCAAGCACAATCTTTAAAAACTAAGCGAACAAATGTGATAACTGTTTTGAGAGTTACCTTTGAAGTAATGCTTGACATCGAGATATTGATGAAGTTTGCGCCTGCCTCAGTTGCTACTGCCTTTGCCAGCATCGTCTTCCCAGTACCAGGAGGTCCAAACAACAATATACCTTTCGTAGGCTGCATCAAATCATAATATTGATTTTGTATAAATATATATATTTGGTGTATAGAATATAGATAAGAGGGAGCCGCAAACATATGTGAAAACTTCTAGCTATAAAAGGTACCTTTGTTAGCTGGCCTTTGTCAAACAATTCAGGTCTCTGAAGAGGAAGCATCACCAACTCCTTCAATGTATCTTTCACATTTTCCAGAGCCCCAATATCATCAAAGGAAACACCTATATCGCTAGGGGGGATGACATCCGACAGGAGTTTCTTCTCAAATTCGTTCTCAGTTACAACATCCTGAAGCAACATGGCAAAGTATTAGTCAAAACCAAAGCTTGTTAGGTAGACTGGGAGGAAAGAGATAAGTTACATGATATTACCTTGAGAGATTTCTTTAGACTCTTGTTTTCATTCTGAATCCCATGAAACATCTCCAGGCCATATTTGATGCTGCAACATGAGCCAAAATGTTATTTACCATCTAAGTTGTGCTTTAGCTACTGTTTTATCACAGCCTATACAAGGAAGCTCACCTTTCTGCAGAGATAACAAGCTTGTTGTCTTTAATTGTAGGTTCTGAGCAGTTCATAAGATGGTGACCCAAAGCCCAGCCAACCACTTTCTCAACACCTATTAACACATACAGTTTTTGGTTACTTAAACAAGCGGGCTCTCAACATAAAAAGACAACAATCTGAAATAGGCAAGTGAACGAGGCCCACTTTCAGATGGAAGGGTTTGATCTTTGATGCTCAAGGTTCCAAGGTCAGGGCAATCCAGACGGTTTTTGGAGAGGACCTGCAGGTATTATTACCGAAGACATAAGCAAAAGAAAAAGAGAGAAGCCAGGAAAGCTTAGATTGCCAAAAGACTTGATTAGAAAATAATACTCACTGCAAGGATGCTGGTTATATTAGCCTGAACCTTCAGAATCTCTGTATCACGTTCCAGTTTCTCCTTCCAATCCACGAGCAAAGTTTCATCCTGGTATGTTCTAAGAGCATTAGAAAATGAAATGAAAAGGAAGAAATGTACTCATACAAGAAAAAATGAATAAAATGTATCCACCTGAGGAAGCTGGATGGCAACTTTGTTAGGAAATAGCCGAGTTATTTGTTTCATTGATTTAGGCGTTTCCTTGTTCCTGTCGTGCAGTTTCCCAATTGTATCCTGCAGGTGATATGAAAAAACAAGTTTTAACATCTCAAAAGAAAAATCAATCGAAGATGACTTCAGTGAACCTTACCATTCAGAAAGAAAAATTAAGATACAATGGAAAATAAGATCAAAGATAAGTCAGGTCATCATACCGGAAATGCAAGATCTAGTAAAGCCGTCTGGTTGCCACCGAACTTAGTAAACAAGAAACCTCCAGGATGGGACTGGAAAAAAACCATAAAATTCCAATTAAGTATACAGGTGAGCAGATTATAATAGCTTAAGGAAATCAAAAGGGAAATAAGTTTCCTACCTTCTCCTTTCGGCTGTCCAACTGGGTCTGTGAGGCCATGACAACAATATTTTCCGGTAAATTCTCGAGCTTGCTCTTCAAGGTTGCATACACGTCACTGTTCCCCACGAGAGATTTCTCAATATCTTTCAAGAAAATTATTAATGAACCTCCTTCACTCTCGCTTATTGCGACCTATGATATGAGTCAAGAGGTTAACAATCCAGTAGCTATAAGATCTAAGTAGTACTCTCCCATTACTTCAAAAGTAAAAGGTACCTCAAAGAGTTCATTAACAGCGAGTTTATCAGCATCATCACTAGAAGAACCATCTAAACGAAGTGAGCTAGCTGCAAACAAAGGATGATATTAATGAAATGATACTTTTTGAAATGAGGTACAGATGGAAATAACAGACGGCAATTACCAGAACAAAAAAAACCATGGTCTTCTTCGCAGAGGCCACCAAGATCATTGCCATCTGGTACAGGCCTATCGAATCTAATCCCAATTTTTGAAGAACAGTTGTCTTCAAATGCAAGGACTACTTTTCCCTGGTAACCAACGGCCGGACCCCTATATTAAAAAGCAGGGGAGAAGTTAGACCAGAAATTTGAATACAACAAACATTTGCAGCATATGTGAAGACTTGAAAAAGCAAATAAAAAAATACCTAATTGAGCCTTGAAGAGAAGAAATTGCAGAAGATGAAGGGCCTACAAACTTTACTCGGTCACCTAAAAAAGATTAAAAAAAAAAGTGCTTGTTCAGTAACACAGGACTTGTACAACAAAGAAAGTGAGCAATCAGATGACAAAAAGGTTCATGCCTGATTTAAATGTGTAACTTTTAGAAGTTGCTGTTGACACTTCTTGCTTCGGCAATGCCTGAGAACTTAATGTTGAGCCACCTGTCATATCAGCATCAACACTCGAAGTTGGTTTCTTATGTTGCAATACTTGAGCAGCATGGACAGCTCGTTTAGCAAGCATAGACAGCCTTTCACGCCTAGAACCTTCTTTAGAAGATTCGGAGTCCCTAGCTGGTGATCCCTGAAGCCATCAGAAACAGAACAAAATCAATAACTCTCCCAAGAAAGAACAAAGCTACTAATTATCAAAGAGCCTGTTGAAAACAATGGCAGGGTGGACACCGAAACAGGTATAGCATCTAAGCTACTTGGGACCAAAAGTCAACAATACACCATGCAATAATACCCACTTGTTCAAGATGAGAAAAAATATATTTTAATAAACAAAACAACATTGGAATGAAATATACATATAATCTAATGCCCACTTGTTCAAGTTGAGAAAATATATATTTTAATACATAACGACATTGGAATGAGTATACAAAGCGTAACACAAAAGAGAAGAGAAGTGGGAAAAAGAAGATTACCCCAGGCAACAAAAGAGAGTCAACAATCATCAATTTGGCCCCAAAACTTTTCGCAAGCGCTTTTGCCAACATTTCCTGATATATCTCAGACCCTAGAAATATTTCATAAGGTAAACTTGGTTAGAAATAGACATCTCAGACCTTATAATACTAAGGTAGATTTGGCTGGAGGGATGGAGACACTGAAAAATGTAGAAAAACTACTAATAAAGCCTCATACCTGCTGGTCCAGATAGCAAGATACGGGGACACATTGTAGACAGGTCTGATGCATACTTTGCATACTTGCTTCCACCCTTCATGTGGACATACATGGATGCTATCAGAACATCCTTCGTCGTAGAACTGAAACATTTCAGAAGTGTAAATCATCAAACCATCAAAAGGCAGATGAATGGTAGAAATCTAACATAACATATAGCGACCTTAAAAAGTATGGGAAGTCCTCCAAAGAAATGTCTATGTTTTCAGCATTGAGTACTCCTCCTCGCAGACTATCCTTGTACGCTTGGCGTCTAGTCGATACAGTAGACGAAAGGTCAAATTCTCTAAGGAATTCCCTCACTTCCCTTCGTTCATCCAGCAATTTGGAGATGCCCCTTATATCAAACGAAGAAGGTTCCCCAAGAAGGCGCAAGATTGGTCTAATTTCATAACCAGAACCAGGAGCTCCACCATCAGCTTCTTGAAAAGGATCCAATCCAGTGCCATCGGCACTCAGATTCTCATTGGCAGCACAAGAGGTCGAAGCAGCAGTTTTCTCCACAGCAGCATTATCATTGTTACTATCAGCATCGTTCATCTCAGTATCTGAGACGCAATCATTGCAACTGGAAGGCACCACAGGAATCTCCGGATTTTGCTGCCTTTTGCCAGCTTTGGCAATCGGTGGTAGAAGATGGAAGTTGCGGTACTTTGACAGAGATGCCAATATAGAGGCCCCATCAGCAGCTGTTGGGTCTCCTGCCCTTGTCTCAACATGAACCCCTTTCAGAGGGGCACCCCGAGCTTCACATATACTCAGTGAAGAAGCTTTGTCAGGAGCAGCATGGTTTTCATCTTTGAGAGGTTGAAATATCTATAGACAAATCGTTAAGAAAAGTTTACCGGAAAATTTAAAATGGCAAGAGCGTTATCAACAACATAAAAAACGAATCTATATACTTTTCACGCAACTTCAAAAAGGATACATAAGCATGTTTGCCAGACATGGTGAAGATAACCTCGTCACCACCACGAAGATGGACACAAGAACCTTTCTGGTAACACTTGCCATTCACCTGAACGAGAACTTTCTCCCCAAGTACCTCCAGCGATGCAACCGACGGACCTCCGAGCTGCACAGAACTATGTAAGCAAAACGCTTTTACGAAACGAAATCAAAAGGGGTTTGATCAGATGTCCTTACATCAGTCTGCTTCAGTTCACACAGGGTGCTGGGCGTGAAATTGTCTTTGATTGTTAAATCACATCCCCGGCGTCCAACAGTGAACACAGGGCCCCTCATCATACGGTGAGGGTTCTGCAGAAAAAACACCACAGGAACAGTCAGAAACAAAACGATACAGTCACACCATACTATTCCCGGGAAAAGGACATGCAGACGGCTAAAAGAGAACTGAAAGACCAGATCTTTTTACATGAATTGCACACTGCTAAACCCTCAAGATGGAAATGGACTGACCTGAGAACTCTGGGAAAGTAGCTGCGCCCATGGAGCCTTGTAAGCTCGCTTCTTCCCTGCCTTGGACTTCTCAGCATCCGCCACAGCTTCACCTAAATCACACAATTACACCAAAAACATTAGAAATGAGACTTTTTTTAAGAAGAAAAGATTGAGAGAGTAGGAAAAGAGCAAACCTGCAATTGTAGGTGTCGCCAGGACTTCGACTTCAGGGTTAGCATCGGCTTCAGGAGAGTTCTCCATCGCCGGCAATTCAGTGGCTACGGGCTTCTCAGCATCCATAGCTTGCGGATCAGAGGATCCCAGCTCCGGCTCTCCAGATTCCGATCCAGGATCCGAAGTCGGTCCTTGATTTTCAATCGGAACTTCGCTCGCTGACGAAGACCCCGCCGGCTCCGCCTAGATTTCAAAAAACAAAATCAGATTCAAAATCCGGAGGTAAGAAACCAAATAAACCCAGATTCAAATTCCGGATGTGAGAACAAAGCAACGAGAGGGAAACCAATAAATCTCGGATTTGGAGAGAAAAAACTACGCACAGATTCAGCAGCAGCGGCGGCGGCGGCGGCATCGATCTTGACCTTAGATCGCTTGTTAGGCCGTGGAGATGACGTCGACGCTTCAGGGGAAGAAGAAGAACAGAAACGCTTGGAAGCGGAAGAGCTACGTCTCGTCTCAACCATATCTCACGATTTTCTCAATCTCTCTTTTTCTTCCTCGGCCTTGACTTCGCCTTGATCCAAGAAGAACCGCTTGGTTCCCGATAGAGAGAGAGAGAAAGGAGAGAAGAGATTAGAGATAGGAGAAGGATAGAGAGAGAGAGAGAGAGAAGCGAAATCGAAGAATCAGAGAGATTTCATGTAAATGATTACGATCAAGGTCAATTTATAAATACAACCTGCAACTTTATTCTATGTGTGAAAAAAATAACATTACGGGTCAATTTATAAAAATAACTTGACCGACGTAATTCGATATTTTCTCAAAAATCTGTTTCCTATATATATGTAAAAATGATTTTAAATTAGTTTTGTGTGGTCGATACTTGATGTCGTTGTAGTGAATAAAATTTGGGATAAAATCTCATTTCTTTTTCTTTTTGAGAAATGGTAAAACAAAAATAAAATGGTAAAATACATGCATTATACCAAAGAGATGGTAACATACATGCATTAGTACTATAATATATGTGAAATCAAGCTGGATAAATTTTCTTGTATGGTAGTTTTTAGTTTTTTGGAATGGATTTTTGTATTTTTTCAGATTTTGTTTCCTTATAAAATAAATAATTCGCTTTTTACCATATTCTTAAAAAAGAAAGCGAGAGTTGGCTCCGCTCGGGCAAGACACAAGCACTTAAATAGATAAAGGAGCTAAAGACTCTACTTGCTTTTTCTGTAGATTGACTCCAACGGGTCAAACCGTTAACTTTACCTGCCACATAACAAACACAACACACAGCAGAATCACTCACACGAGTCCATGGTCAAACTTTTTTTCTATCTAAAAAAAAAAGGATAATCAAACTTTTTCTTCAGATAAAATAAATATTAATTCATACTATATCAGACCATATAATTGTGATTTATTTTCTTAAGTATCGTTTTGTTTGACCAACAGTTTTATATAGTTTCCTAAATTTGAAATTCTTTTGTAATGTGACTGTTTTATACATTTTTTTAAAAAACAAGGGTAACTATTTTATACCTGATATAAGTTGTTAAAACAATTATATTGTACACGCATTTTTTCTAAATTTCAAACTTAATTAGTCACTCAAACAAAATGGGTATTATATTGTATAGTCACTCAGTTACGTGATTCATAAGTTTGGATGTGTAACTAACTGTAGCTTCAGGATACCGAAAGTAAAAGCCTAAAAGGTTTGAATGTGTAACTATGTGGAGGATTATTGGAAGAAAATCTCATCTAATCTTTTATCCTTTCGAAATTATTTAGTAAAGATAAAGTCAATTGTAAATCACCCATTTTGAATCCAAGTCCCTAAAATCAATAATGTATGACCAATAATAACCACAAACATAAAGTGGTGAGGAATCTTTAAAAGAATATAAAATTGAACTGGTCTGCTGCTACAACACACATCTTGATGGACAAAAACACTTGGAGGCTCGGTTCGTCTAATCGTTGTTGTTCTATTAGGCACTTGTTTGCCTATACAACAATGCATGATACTCCATGCGACATTTTTTATGATTTGATTTTACGAGTATGAATGTTTTGTGTGTGTGTGTGTGTGTTATTGACAATACATCTACCATTTGATTTGTATCTCGAACTGTTTATGTGAACTTTGACATCTTCACAATTGAATTTCTACTATCAGAGCATTTGAAATTCAGCTACGAACACCAAAATTACCTAAGTTATTGTTGATTAGATGTTACCAACAACCTATAATCCCCTTCAAACTAAGCTTTCATATGCTCCTGAAAACATATACATTGCATTGCCATTTTTAAATGTGATTGTGTGTGTTATTATCATTTTATTTGGGGAGAATAACAGTTATAGAAAACATTTATAAACTTATAAAAATAAGATATAAATCTAGCAAATATAGTAATTTCTGTTAAGATTAAAATATTTCCAAGTTAGAAGTGTTTGTTTGATAAAAGAAAATATGAATTCAGACCGAAATACCCGTCTTCCACAAAGATCTATGAACTTCACCAAGTAAAAACCGAGGGTAGGTCGGTCATTTTAAAAGAGGTGACAATAAGGAGAAAAAAAAGTAACCAAGAAGGTACAAAATCCTAATTCATAAATCTCATAAACCCTAAACTCGCCATCTTTATCTCCTTCGACACAAGTTTCTCTTCGTTATCTCCTTCTAATCAAGTTCCGTGAAAAGTTTGAATATATAAGATCACTAGATCAGTAGTAGCAGCGTCGATGGTAGCACCAGATGACGACTCATGTCAATCAGGTTTTTATTTTTCCCGTCGTTTCTATCTATTTTCTTCCTCTGTTGGTTTTAATGGAATCGGAGAATTTTTGATCGCAGAGAGATTTTCAATTTGTTACAGGACCAACCTGGGATTCCGATGTCGCCGACGAGGATGGGGAATTGAGCTGTGTTAAGGGTCTCGATACCTCGTCTCAGTATTTGGCGGGAAAATCGGAAAATAGCGTTGTTGGTAGAGCCGATGATTTCGGTTTATCTGTCTCGGATCAGTCGATTTCTCCGATGACTGAGACTGATGCGGACGATTCTGCCTCTACGGAGTCAGCTTCCTCATCGTCATCTTCAATGTCGGAGATTGTTTCTTATGAATCCACAGATATTGTGGATAAATTTGAAAATGATGTTGAAAAGAAGGAGGTCGTGGATGAGAAATTGGTTTCTTATGAAACTGAGAAAGAGGAAATTGCGGAGAGTGAGAACGAAATCAATAGTGTGGAAGAAGCTGATGATGGAAGCAAAGAGGAGAAGAGTTTGGTTAGTGGTAAAGTCGATGATGTTGTAGAAGACGAGATTGCTAAGTTAACTTATACAGAATCTGTGCATTTTGATAAGACCACTCCAAGTATTAAAGAACCTAATGATGCGACTTTTGAATCTGATGGAGTTTTTGAATCGGTTGCTAAGGAAACATCAGAGGTAGCCAAAGTAGAACCTGTGGAAAAAGAGGAATCTTTTGTAGCTAAAAGCTCAAATGTGGTTTCTGTTGATGCAAAAGATGATGATTCAGGGGAAGGTGGGTGTGAAAGTGATGATAAAACTGAAGAGTCGAGATTTGGGGGTTCAAAATCTGTAGAACACTTCTTGGAAGAGTTGGAAAAGGTTTCTTCTGGTATTGATGGCCAGATTGTCACTGATTCTGACGAGGAAGCAGATACGAATGATGAAGGTGAGGAGAAAACGTTTGATACTGCAGCTTTGGCCTCGCTTTTAAAGGCACTCACTGCTAATGGAAGTACAGATGGTAACATCTCAGCTGGTTTGAGCTCATCTTTAAGACATTTGAAACCTGCAGCAGCTCCACTTGCAAACCGTTCCAACATCTTCCCCAGTCCTAGTGTCACAACGGGTGAAGAGAGTGAGATTAACTTGAGCGAGGAAGAGAAGCAGAAGCTGGAAAAGTTGCAGAGCCTCCGTGTGAAGTTCTTGCGGCTTCTGCAAAGGCTGGGGAAGTCAGCAGAAGCTTCAATAGCAGCACAGGTTCTTTACCGTATCGCTCTACTTGCTGGTAGACAAACAGGGAAGTTATTCAGTCTTGACGCTGCAAAGAAACTGGCTATGGAGTCTGAGGCTGAGGGAAAAGAAGATTTGAACTTCTCTCTAAACATACTGATCCTTGGAAAATCCGGAGTGGGGAAAAGCGCTACGGTAAATTCCATCTTTGGCGATCAGAAATCGTCCATTCATGCATTTGGACCTTCCACCACTTCGGTGAAAGTAATTTCTGGAACAGTGAGTGGTGTCAAGATCACAATCATAGACACTCCTGGCTTAAAGTCTTCTGCCATGTATCAAACTGCCAATTCCAAAATGTTGTCTTCGGTGAAGAAGGTGATGAAGAAGTATCCACCAGATGTGGTTCTTTACGTTGATCGTCTTGATGCTCAGAATAGAGAGTTGAATAATCTTCCTTTACTAAAGACAATCACTGCTTCTCTTGGTCCATCCATATGGAAAAACGCAATAGTGACATTAACTCATTCTGCTTCAGCTCCTCCTGATGGCCCATCTGGCTCTCCTTTGAGCTATGAGACGTTTGTGTCTCAGTGCTCATTTGTTTTACAGCAGTCGATCGCGCAAGCCGTCGGTTTGATGATGTATTCGAGTCCATTGACGCCGGTTTCTCTCGTTGAGAATCATTCCTTGTGCAGGAAGAACCGAGCTGGAGAAAAGGTTCTCCCCAACGGCCAAGCTTGGAGACCTGAGCTGCTGTTATTGTGCTACTCTCTCAAGGTTTTCTCAGATGCAATTTCTCTATCCAAGCCTCAAGAACCTTTGGGGTCTCGATCTCTCTCGTCCATATTGTCTCTCCCTAAGTTGTTGTCTTGGCTGTTGCCATTCCGTGCACATCTAAAGCTCCCTGCAGATCAAGGTGTTGACTCTGATATCGAACTCGACGACGACGTGTCTGATTCTGAGCAGGAAGAAGGAGAAGGTGATGAGTACAATCAGCTGCCACCGTTTAAGCCTCTTCGAAAAACTCAACTTGCTAAACTCTCAAAGGAACATAGAAAAGCATACTTTGACGAGTACGATTACCGGGTAAAGCTCCTGCAGAAGAAACAATGGAAGGACGAGCTGAGAAGGATGAGACAGATGAAGAAAAATGGGAAAGATGAGGCTCCTCCACCTGCATCTCCTCCTGTTTCACTACCCGATATGGTCTTGCCAACTTCATTTGACAGTGATGACTCAGCTTATCGCTACCGTTCTCTGGAACCTACCTCAAAGTTCATTACCAAGTCAATGTTGGAGTTACAAGGCTGGGATCATGACTGTGGATATGACAGTGTCATCGCGGAATACAGTCACGCCATAGCGAAACGTTTCCCTGCAGCAGTTTTCGTCAATATGACCAAAGACAAGAAAGAGTTCAGTATCAATCTAGACTCCTCTGTTTGCGCTAAGCACGGGGACAATGGTTCCACCATGGCAGGACTCGTTATCAGGGATGTGAACGAGCAGCTTATGTACGTGGTCAAAGGAGAAACCAAATTCAAGAACTTGAGGAAGAACAAGACGACTCTTGGAGGCTCGTTGATGTTCTTCAACGGGAACACTGCGACTTGTTTGAAACTGGAGGACCAGGTCACGCTAGGGAAGAGGCTCGTACTTGTTGGAAACGCAGGGACAATGCGGTCAAAGGAAGAATCAGCTTATGAAGCAAACCTTGAGGTTAGGCTTAGAGAAGCTGATTTCCCTATAGGCCAAAACCAATACGTTTTGGGGATGTCGCTGACGAAGTCCAAAGGAGAAGGTTTGGCTCTCAGAGGCAATCTCCGATCTCAAGTCTCTATAGGAAGACAAACGAAAGTAGGAGCTTTTGCAAGTCTTGACAACACGATGACCGGACAGTTCACTGTCCGAACCAGCAGCTCGGATCAGCTGCAGATCGCAATCATGGCCATTCTTCCTATTGCCAGGTCCATCTACAAGAAGATTGTTCCATCAGAATTGACAGAGTGACAAATACTCTGTAACTAAAAAGGCTCATATTTTTTTTTTAACTTTTATAGAAAACCTTCCAAATTCTGATAATTTATGCCAAATTTGATCCCTGTTGACTGAAAAATCACTATCAAACACTTTGACTTTCGTGTAAAGGTTTCATCTTTTGTTAAATTTGTGTTCCTTTTTTTTTTGTTATCGAGATTTTCATATAAATAGCTTCGTGGAGGAAATAGAGAAGAAGAAGACGAAATAAAATTAATGGACGATGAAGCAGAGCATTTGAAGGCAGCTTTCGGAGATTCGTCGGATGGTGAAGATTTCGCAGATCGGCCGGAAAAAGAAACCCTAGGGATCGGAGATTCGACGGTATGGGAGCGAGTGGAGAGTATCAATGGTTTATGGCTCTGTAGAAGCTTTCTCTCTATTCATCATCAGTCTGAATTACTCTCCGCCATTCTAAAAGGTACCCTTTGTCTCTTCTTTTGCTTATGGATTGCTTTTGCTAATTAAAAAATTTCTGCAGAAGGTTGGTTCGTTGAAGAATCTATTAACCAGGTAATAAACTCTCATCATCTGTTTCATTGATTTCATACCAGAACCTAAAATTTTGTCTCTCTTCTTCCCCAATATCTTCACCTTTTTTTCCTTAAGGTAGTGTTGGGGGTTTAGCTCAGAAATGAATCTTTACGAACTCATGCTTCCACAATTCCCTAATCTGTTTTTTTAAAACTGGATTTCAATCTCTAAAACCTCGTTTCTATGGAAATTATTCGATTGCAATGATATTGATATGACATTGGTCCAAATTTCAATGTTGGCATACAAGATCATTATCAGTTAGTCTTTTCCTAGGCTGCTTTTGTTTCCTCTCTTGAAGTGAATTTGCCCTTTTTCATGAATAGCTCAGATTCTTGGTTTTTCATTGTGATTTGTGATGCTTCTTGGTGTTAAGCGTGAGATGGTATGATGATAAACTAACTAAAGCTTCGTCTTTTTCTATGTTGTTAATAAAGGCGATGAGGTTTGGTGATCTCCCTTCATGGGCAACAAAATTGTCTGATCTCATACAAGAGACCGTGGAATCTGTTGATCTTTCAGTGTTGCCTGCTGATTTGCTATGGAGAGAACCTCTGTTCGACCAACTCATTGTCAATTCATACCAACCAGGTGAGGTACGATGCCTTTCACTTTTGCCCTTATCATCTTTTTGAGTAAAACACTTCCACTCTTCTTTACTACTGTAGTAAGAAACAATAGAGTAACAACTAGCAGCTTTGTTATGGTTTATTGGATAAATAAAATTAGATAGTTCAAGAGACTTGCAAATTGGGTGAAATAAGCAAATGAAAAATGAGTGAAAGCAAGATAATCAAGTCATAGATTATTCAGACATTATTATCAAGATTTCGTGACAATGCAAATAAATTTTGAGTTCGTTTTGACAGGGGATATGTGCACATGTTGATCTACTGCGTTTTGAAGATGGAATTGCCATTGTATCGCTTGAATCACCTTGCGTGATGCGGTTCAGTCCCGCAGAAGCGGTTGAAGCTGAGGATGTGGATGTTTTGTTGAGCCCTGGATCGCTCATTCTCATGTCTGGAGAAGCTCGGTATCAATGGAAACACGAGATTAATCGAAAGGAGAATGGGTTTCAGGTATGGGAAGGAGAAGAAATTGATCAGAAGCGAAGAATCTCCATCACTTTGAGAAAGCTATGTCAAGCTTAAGGAGTGTGTCAAAACTCAAAAGACTCAAAACTAATTTTTAAGTATCTGGGGGACATCTTTAGACGTGATTAATTGATAAGAACCTAAAATGTTAGATTAGCTAAATCATCATATCTTACATTGCGACTGTAAGAATTAACTTTGGTTTTGTTCTGAATCGATATTAAAAAAAAAAAATAGTGAGTATTATTTTCTATCTTTTGTTGTTATGTAATTAAAAGATTATAGTAGTCATGATGTATACCATTTTCTTTCTCTTGTCGTTTTTACTATAATGAATATAAATAGAAGAGAATTTGGCTAATTAATGAATTTAAAAAGGAGTGAAGGAAAATTTGGTAAAATATTTATCTAAAGGGGTGGATTTGGTAAAATATTCAACTAAAGTGATGAATTTGGTAAAATATTCAACGTCGAAACAACTTCATATTTTTTGTTTTTTTTTTATTTATTATCAAGTGACATACATACACATATCAAATTTTGTTACCTATTAAAAGTACTTGTAACATTCTTTTACCCAAAAAAGCATACTATTACTATCTCAAGATCTTAATAATTTCCAAAAGTCATTTGGTAATTAACCGTATCCAACAAGTTGAAATTATTTTCCTATTTATGTTCCCTTTTGTTTTCAACCTTTTTTCTATTTATAAAAAAACTACGAGTTGACTTTTCAACGCTCACCGAAATCTAGATCCATGCTGCATTAACGGTCAGGATCATAGATCACAAGTCACGTACACTGATACTTCGCCACGTGTCACCAACACTACTAACACAGCACCACCACCGACACAACCGAGTGAAATAAGAAAGACAACCTTAACTGTCATGTCCATACGCAAAATCTCTCTGTAGTAACTTTGATAAATAACAGTGTGTTTCTGGAAAGAAATTATCAAATTCGAATCTTTCATTAATGGAAACTCAGATCTTGTCTTAAAAAAACCCCATTTATAGATCGTACTAAACAGAGAGAATCTCTAAGAAGAAGATTGGAGGAGAAGATGATCGAGAGGTGTTTAGGAGCTCACCGGTGCCGGAAAATCCAAAGAGCCTTACGCCATTTGAAGGTTACGGTTCTCTGCCTCGTTCTTACCATAGTCGTCCTACGTGGCACAATCGGCGCCGGCAAATATGGAACTCCGGAGCAGGATCTTGACGAGATCCGTCAACATTTCCACTCATCGCGTAAACGAGCCGAGCCTCATCGTGTACTCGAGGAAATACAGACCGGAGGAGATTCTACTTCCTCCTCCGGCGACGGCGGAGGAAACTCCGGCGGGAGCAATAACTACGAGACGTTCGACATCAACAAGATATTCGTTGACGAAGGAGAAGAAGAGAAACCCGACCCGAATAAACCTTACACTCTCGGACCCAAGATATCCGATTGGAACGAGCAGAGATCCGATTGGTTAGCTAAGAACCCTAGCTTCCCAAATTTCATCGGACCGAACAAGCCACGTGTGCTCTTGGTGACTGGTTCTGCTCCGAAACCGTGCGAGAATCCTGTCGGAGACCATTACCTCTTGAAATCGATCAAGAACAAGATCGATTACTGTAGGTTACACGGGATCGAGATCTTCTACAACATGGCTCTCCTCGACGCGGAGATGGCTGGATTCTGGGCGAAGCTTCCGTTGATCAGGAAGCTTCTGCTATCTCATCCTGAGATTGAGTTTCTATGGTGGATGGATAGTGATGCTATGTTTACGGACATGGCGTTTGAGCTTCCGTGGGAGAGGTATAAAGATCACAACCTTGTGATGCACGGATGGAACGAGATGGTTTACGATCAGAAGAATTGGATTGGGTTGAACACTGGGAGTTTCTTGCTTAGGAACAACCAATGGGCGCTTGATTTGCTTGACACTTGGGCTCCTATGGGTCCTAAAGGGAAGATCCGTGAGGAAGCGGGTAAGGTTTTGACCCGTGAGCTCAAGGATCGACCCGTTTTCGAAGCTGATGATCAGTCTGCTATGGTTTATCTCTTGGCTACTCAACGAGAGACTTGGGGAAATAAGGTAAAAATAAAACTATGATCTTGATTTCATTTTCAGTATTGGTTTGGTCTGATAAATATCAAAATTTAGCAACTTTAGTTTGAGATTCATCAATTGTCTGTTTATAATGCGTCTTGATCACATAAATATTGGATTTTTATTCAGAAGTAAGCTCAAAGTGTTGATCTTTGGTTGGCAGTGTTGGTCTAATGCTGAATATAACATTTTGAAACGCTGCATTGTTGTTATAGGTGTACCTAGAAAGTGGATACTATCTCCATGGTTACTGGGGAATTCTAGTGGACCGATATGAAGAAATGATTGAAAACTATCACCCCGGTCTAGGCGATCATAGGTGGCCGTTGGTGACTCACTTTGTCGGTTGCAAACCGTGTGGGAAGTTTGGAGATTACCCGGTGGAACGGTGTTTGAAGCAAATGGACAGAGCGTTTAACTTTGGGGATAATCAGATTCTGCAAATCTATGGTTTCACACACAAATCTTTGGCTAGTCGTAAGGTGAAGAGAGTGAGGAACGAGACTAGCAATCCTTTGGTGATGAAAGACGAGCTTGGGTTGCTTCACCCGGCGTTTAAGGCTGTTAAGGTACGACAAACCAATCAAGTTTGAATCGGATTTTAGGATTTTGTGTTTCTGTTTCTTTGCTATATTTTATCATGTCTTTGTGTCTTTGCTTTGTTGTTGTACTAAGATGGGTGATGATAAAAAAATGTTGTGCAGAGACATCAGTTTATTCTTTTGTTTACTTTTCTAGAGTTCTATTACGAAATCAAAAATGTTGTGTTGTCCTTTGGAATACATTAGAACTTGAGATTTTGTAGCTTCATTGATGAATAATCAATGTTAATTCAAGAACATTTTCTTAACCTAATCTCAGATTTAGCTAAATATGAGATACTCTCTCTATTCATAAGTTTGTGTAGTTTTGTTAAGAGTTTAGGCATGTGGTTAGATTGTGTTTTCAGGATGGGGTTTTTTTTGGAAATTTGTTGTATAAAAAAATATACGAATGTACGGGCTATAATGCCTTTTAAAAGCCCATTAACATGTGAAAACTAAAATCCCGGCCTATAATCCGGAATCCATAATATACAAAATTCCAAGATAATTCGTAGATAATGGTGGAAATATTTTTATTTTATAGTGAAATATTTTGTGGCCAAGCAAATCTTGAGATGGGAGAGAATCAACAAGAAAACAAAAACAAGATTTCTTCAAATCTTAAATATTGTTCTCCTTTCTCTTTTTTTGTATAAAACCTATCATCATACTTCAAAAACCCTAGTTGTAAAGGATGCCATCAAACCATTTTCCATACAGTGAAAAATTTAAACATTTGGAAAATTAGTGGCGTCATTATTTTGGAAAGGCAAAAAAATAAATACCTTCCAAAAGACCAAAACAGTAAATATACGAAAATATTAACAGTTTTGGTTTCCAAAATTTGACCTCATTAATTTTTTGTTTGCTAAAATATTTGCTCTTGTTGAAACGACAGTGTTCGCATAGCACACAACTTGGTACTGTATATACTTCACCAACTGAGCCAAGGGTATTTTAGTCATTTTCTCTCCATCCTCATAAAACGACTGAGAAGATAAAATCCCAAAGCAAAGAGAGTCATTTTTTGTTCGCTCACTGACCTTATCTCTCTCCCAATTCTCTCTTCTTCATAGAGAGAGCGCAATTCTCATTCCTAAAATCGTCCACAAATCATCAGAAAAGGGTTTAAATTTCTTAAAACCCTGAACTCTTATCGCTATCTCCTTCCTCCACTAGTTTGGTAGAGAGTTCGATAAAATCTTTAGTATCAAGCGGCGATGGACTCAAAGACCGAGCAGACGAACCCATTTTACGCTTCGGCACAATCAGGTTTTTATTCTCTTCCTCATTTCCATCTTCTTTCAGTGGGAATTAATCTGGTTTTGGGAAATAGGGTTTTAATCGGCGGAAATATTTATGGAATTTTTGTTTTGGTTACAGGAAAAACCTATGCTTCCGTTGTCGCCGCCGCCGCTGCTGCATCCGCCGCTAACGAAGGTGGGGCTGTGAGTAGTGCGAAGGAGTTGGATTCCTCATCCGAGGCTGTGTCTGGTGGAGCCGATAATTTATCTGACGCGGAGAAGGAGAAGGAGAAGGAGGAGAAGTCGAGTTTGGAGGTTGGAGGCGATGGGGAGATTTCCGGCGAGGAGGATTCTGCTACCCCTAAGGCTTCTTCATCGTTACCTCCGAAGCCGGAGGTTGTTTCTGATGAAAAAACAATTGAAGAAGATGATGTAGGTGTTGTAGAGGAGACGAAGAAGGTTGTGGAGGTTAATGAGGGTGTGGAAGATGTTGCAAATGATGGTGAGAAGAAGCTTGAAAATGGGAGTGTTGATGTTGGAGAGAAACAGGCTTCCACGGATGAGAATCCGAAAACGGAGAGTGAAGTGAAGGGTGTGGAAGGAGAAGATGTTGGATCCAAAATCGATGCTGAGGTAAAGGAGGTAGATGGAACCAACGAGGAGAAGAGTGAGGAGAGTGGTAAAGTTGATGTTGACGAAAAAAGTGATCATGTTATCGAAGAAGACTTGATAGTGGACTCATCCGCTATAGAATCTGTGCATATTGATGTGGCGAAACCAGGGGTGGCTGTTGTGGGAGAGGTAGAGGGAAGTGAGGGGATTAAGCTTGACGCTGATGGTGAAACTCTTGAAGTGGCTAATAAGTTTGATCAAATTGGCCATGATGATGGTAGTGGTGGATTTGAAGTTGAGTCTGATAAGGCCATTGAGGAGGTAGGAGAAAAATCGACTAGCGGAGCAGACTCTGTCTCAGACTCCTCTAAGCTAGAGTCTGCTGATACCAGTGCTGCAGAGCCAGAGGTTGTAGCTGTCGAGGGTGGGGATGTACCAAAGGAGGTGGAAGATACTAATGGATCAGAGAAGGGTATGACTTATGCTGAGGTGATAAAGGCCGCTAGTGCAGTAGCTGACAATGGAACCACAGAGGGGGAGACTGTGTCCAGTGGCGTAGTCGATGATGAAGACGAGGGTGTGAAGTTAACCAACAAAGGAGACGTGGTGGTGGACTCATCTCCTCTGGAATCTGTGCATGTAGATGTGGCAAAGCCAGGGGTTGTTGTTGTTGGAGATGTAGAGGGGAGTGAGCTGGTGGAAACTGATGGCAAGATCGCTGATTTGCATAATAAGTTTGATCCAGTTGGCCAAGTTGAAGGTGATGGAGCTGAACTTCAATCTGATAAGGCCACCGAGGAGGGAGGAGAGAACTTGACTAGCGAAGGAGACTCTATTGTTGACTCCTCTGTGGTGGACTCTGTTGATATTAATGTTGCAGAGCCAGGGGTTGTGGTTGTTGGTGTGGTGAAGGAGGCTGAAATCAAGGACGATGTAATTGATGAGGTTGACAAGACCATCCCAAGTGTTGAGGAAGCTGATGACCTGACTGCTGCATATGATGGAAATTTTGAATTGGTTGCTGCTAAGGAAACATCAGAAGTAGCCAAAGCAGAGCTTGACGGACCAAAAATAGATGCGGAAGAAGAAGAAGCATTGCCTGTTTCTGAAAGTTTTGATGAGGGTTCAGTTGATGCCAAAGAGGATTCAAAGCCAGCAGCTGAGTCACAGGTTGAAGCAAACCCTAACCCAGAGGTCCCGGAAGTTGCTGAGCGGGACAATGCTGAAGAAGGTGGAGACAAGATACCAGTTGCAGACAATGTTTCTTCTCGTGAATTTAGCCTTGAAGGCAAGGAAGTGGACGAGGAACTTTCTGGAGAAGGTGTTATCAGGGATGATGGGACTGAAAGTGAAGAAGAAACTGAAGAGATGATATTTGGGAGTTCTGAAGCTGCAAAACAGTTCTTAGCAGAGCTTGAAAAGGCTTCTTCTGGTATTGAGGCCCATTCTGATGAAGCCAATATTTCTAACAATATGTCAGATAGGATTGATGGCCAAATTGCTACTGATTCTGACGAGGATGTAGACACAGAGGATGAAGGTGAGGAGAAAATGTTTGATTCTGCAGCTTTGGCTGCACTTTTGAAGGCAGCCACTGGTGGTGGAAGTTCAGAAGGCGGCAATTTTACCATAACATCTCAGGATGGTACCAAGCTTTTCTCTATGGATCGCCCTGCTGGTTTGAGTTCATCTTTAAGACCTTTGAAACCTGCGGCAGCTCCACGTGCGAACCGTTCCAACATCTTCTCCAGTCCTAGTGTCACAACTGGTGAAGAGAGTGAGGTTATTTTGAGCGACGAAGAGAAACAGAAGTTGGAAAAGTTGCAGAGCCTCCGTGTGAAGTTCTTGCGACTTTTGCAAAGGTTGGGGCAGTCGGCAGAAGATTCAATTGCAGCACAGGTTCTTTACCGTATTGCTCTGCTTGCTGGGAGACAAACAGGGCAGTTATTCAGTCTTGATGCCGCAAGGAGGAAGGCTGTGGAGTCTGAGGCTGAGGGAAACGAAGATTTGAACTTCTCTCTAAACATACTGGTCCTTGGAAAAGCTGGGGTGGGAAAAAGTGCTACAATCAACTCTATTTTGGGGAATCAGAGGGCGTCAATCGATGCTTTTGGGCTCTCAACCACTTCGGTAAGAGAAATTTCTGAAACAGTGGATGGTGTCAAGATTACCTTTATTGATACTCCCGGTTTGAAGTCTGCGGCGATGGATCAAAGTGCGAATGCTAAAATGTTGTCTTCGGTCAAGAAGGTGATGAAGAAGTGTCCCCCTGATATTGTTCTCTATGTGGATCGGCTTGATGCTCAGACCAGGGACCTGAACAATTTGCCCTTGCTAAGGACGATTACTGCTTCCCTTGGTACATCCATATGGAAAAACGCCATAGTGACATTGACCCATGCTGCTTCTGCCCCTCCTGATGGCCCATCTGGCTCTCCTTTGAGCTATGATGTGTTTGTGTCGCAGTGCTCACATATTGTTCAACAGTCTATTGGACAGGCCGTTGGTGATCTACGTTTGATGAACCCAAGTATGATGAATCCTGTTGCTCTTGTTGAGAATCATCCCTTGTGTAGGAAGAACCGGGAGGGAGTGAAGGTTCTCCCAAACGGCCAAACTTGGAGACCTCAGCTGTTGCTATTGTGCTACTCCCTGAAGGTTTTGTCAGAAGCAAACTCTCTATTGAAGCCTCAGGAACCATTGGACCATCGTAAAGTGTTTGGCTTCCGAGTTCGATCCCCGCCTCTCCCTTACTTGCTGTCTTGGCTGTTACAGTCCCGTGCACATCCTAAGCTCGCTGCAGACCAAGGTGGTGACAGTGTTGACTCTGATATTGAAATTGATGATGTGTCTGACACTGAGCAGGAAGATGGGGAAGATGACGAGTATGACCAGCTGCCACCATTTAAGCCTCTTCGAAAAACCCAACTTGCTAAACTCTCAAAAGAACAGAGAAAGGCATATATGGAGGAGTATGATTACCGGGTAAAGCTCCTGCAGAAGAAGCAATGGAGAGAGGAGTTGAAGAGGATGAGGGAAATGAAGAAAAACGGGAAGAAGGTGGGTGAAAGTGAGTATGGTTATCCGGGAGAAGAAGAGGATCCGGAAAACGGTGCTCCAGCTGCAGTGCCAGTTCCGTTGCCCGATATGGTCTTGCCACCTTCATTTGATAGTGATAACTCAGCTTACCGATATCGTTTCCTGGAACCCACTTCACAGCTCCTAACCAGGCCAGTGTTGGACACCCATGGTTGGGACCATGACTGTGGATATGATGGTGTGAATGCAGAACACAGTCTTGCTTTGCTAACCCGGTTCCCTGCCACAGCTACTGTGCAAGTCACCAAGGACAAGAAAGAGTTCAACATCCATCTGGATTCCTCGGTGTCTGCCAAGCACGGCGAGAATGGATCCACCATGGCCGGGTTTGATATCCAGAATGTCGGTAAGCAGCTTGCATATGTGGTGAGAGGAGAAACCAAATTCAAGAACTTGAGGAAGAACAAGACGACTGTCGGAGGGTCAGTGACATTCTTGGGGGAGAACGTTGCCATGGGTGTCAAGCTCGAGGACCAGATATCACTCGGGAAAAGGTTCGTGCTTGTGGGAAGTACAGGGACCATGCGATCACAGGGAGACTCGGCATATGGTGCGAACCTCGAGGTCAGGCTTAAGGACGCTGATTTCCCAATAGGCCAGGACCAATCCTCCTTAGGGCTGTCACTGGTGAAGTGGAGAGGTGATTTAGCCCTTGGAGCCAATCTTCAGTCTCAAGTGTCAATTGGAAGGAACTCAAAGATAGCGCTACGTGCAGGGCTGAACAACAAGATGAGTGGACAGATCACAGTCCGAACCAGCAGCTCGGATCAGTTGCAGATTGCTCTCACTGCCATTCTTCCCATTGCAATGTCCATCTACAAGAGCCTTCGACCAGAAGGGGCCAACGACAAGTACAGCATGTACTGAACATCCCTCTGCTGATGATGATGAATGCTGGAGAAGGATCTTTATGTTACTGGTTTTTAGTTCATGTTTTTGTTTCCTTACTTTTAATAAAAACTTTGTTGAGATTTTCTCAGAAGTTGTATTTTGTTCTGTTGAGAAGTACCTATCGGATTTATTTTGTATCAGTAATTCTTCAGTTTCAGTAGCCTTTCTCTTTCTCTTCCTCTTCCTCTTCCTCAGTTAATGTTTTCCTTTGGTTAGGTGTTTTAGCTTCTCAGTTCTCACTGTTCAGAAATCTCGAAGTAGATGATGAGAGACAAACTCTGATTATACTGAAATCTTTACGAATAGAGACTGCAAATATATGGGCCGGGCCCAAAATTAGCGGGTCTGTTTTGTAAAATAAGCCCGTTTAGACCCGATGATTATTTTTCTTTAAAAGGAAAACGACACCATTTTCTCATGTTGCGTTTAGGGTTTATCACACCTGAGAGAGTGAGAGAGTTGCTGAATCAGTGAAAGAGTGCCGCCGTTAGAGGAGAACAACGATTTCAGATTTCTGAGGTAACCATTGTAAATTGCGAAAGTCTAGTTCTAGCTTATGATTTGTTGATACACAGTTTCTAGGGTTAGTTATCACTAGAAAATGATTTCTAGGGTTAGTTCTTCGGTCCTCTGCCTTCTGATTTGTTGATACACGATTTCTAGGGTTAGTTATCACTAGAAAATGATTTCTAGGGTTACTTCTTCGATCCTCTGCCTTCTGATTTGGTTATACACGATTATATTAGGGTCAATTTTGCTCTGAATTGATGATTCGAGTTTATGATCTCCCCATCTGATGAATCTCTGTTTGCATATTCACATTTCACAGGCGATGAAGCTCTGCAATCTTCCAAGTGAGATAGAAGAGGACATACTCTCTAGGGTTCCGATCAAGTCGCTGAGACAGTTACGCGCCACTAGCAAAGGATGGTACCATCACCGGTTGTTCAAAGATCCGAGATTCATCAAGAGGTACAATGATAGAAGACCAAGGAAGTACCATAAGGAAATCGTGCTGAATGAGTTTAGGATTCAGTCTTTGAGCTCCTACGTCGATCATCGCCGCATAGACCCTTCTAAGTTTCTTCTCATCGATCCCGTCAGTAATGAAAAGGTCGAAATAGCTCACGCTTTTCACTGCGATGGCATTCTGTTATGCACCAACACCAAGGACAACCGGTTTGTGGCTTGGAAGCCTTTTAAGGGGCAAACCAGATGGATCCAGCCGAGGGAGAATGGCATGATGAGCAGCTACAGAAGCTACGCTCTTGGTTACGATAGCAAGGAGTTGTGCCGTAGCTACAAGATATTGAGGTCTCTTGAGGATCAAACGGTGGAGATTTACGAGTTTAAGTCCGACTCATGGAGAATTCTCGATGGCGTCTCTCCCGGTGGAAGCTTTGAGTCTCTCGGCGTGTCTTTGAAAGGGAAAGCTTACTGGATCTCGAGAAAGGGAGGAGCCAAAGAGTACTCGCTGCTGGAGTTCGACTTCTCAACAGAGAAGTTTCAGAATCACTACCTTCCCTTCGACGAAGCAGACTCTTTGGGTCCTTATGTGCTCAAAGAAGGTCTGAACAATTTGGCTCTCTCGGTTGTGAAGGAAGACCGTCTCTGTTTGTTCTATGAGAGTAAAACGAAATCAAAGACGGAGATTTGGATGAGTAGTGAGATTGGTGAGACCGCGTCTGTGTCTTGGTTCAAGTACATAGCAGAGGATGCGGCACCATTTTTCACGAGGCACGTGAGTTTCTACGTCGACGATGAGTTCAAAATCGCGTACTGCTTCTATAATCACGAACGAAATGTCCATAATTTCGGGAGATGTGCCAAGCTGAGAATTTTGGGAGATGTTCCACCGAAAAACACAGGTCCTTGCAAACACAAGATATTCAAGTATTTAGGTTGGCACCTTGGCACAGCATGTGGTCCTCTTGTGTTTAGTTACATTCCATGGTCGGTGTAATATTCAGCAATGTTTGTTATGTCTTGCGTAGCTTGAGTCATGCTGTTTAGAATATGCTTTTTATTTGGCAATGGAACTGAGTCTTCTAGATTCCTTTTTATGTAATGCTAAACAATGGTTGTGGTTTGATCGTATGCACCTAATTTTAGAGACCAATTTTATATTTCTAAGAAGTTTTCTTTTGCCCACCAATTAAGAACAACGATTGCTCTATCAAAATAGAAGTTAGGGCTGAGAAGAAGAACATTCTTCATACAAACCGATCCATTTGGTTTATGATTTGTTTCTGTCTCGCTCTTTCCGTCTTGTGTCTTGTGAGACTAGTCTTTACCCCAGATAATAAGGTCAAAAGTCTTTGTATACTAGTCTTACTACTAATCAGTAACTCCACATTTAAGACATTGCAATCTTTGTGTTAATTATAGAACTACGCTGTTAAGAGCTTGACGATTAATATAAATAGATTTCCAATCAACAAATCTCAAGAACAAAGACACACACACACACACAATTGATAACAGAACAGAAACAAAAAAAATACAGTGAAACTGGGCAATGAGAGGCAGCCACTTATTTACTCTGAGAATTATTAATTTGACAGCAGAAACAGAACCAAATTTTTTCTTTTTTATTTGCTTGAAGAAATATCTCACTGAAGGACCTTGAGGGAAGCTGGCCTGCTGGTGATATCAGTGACCCACGCGTTGAGATGTGGACGCTCGGTGAAGAGCTTCTTGGAGGGAGTTTGGAGCAAGTATTGAATCACTGGAATGTGGTGAAGATCGGTCAACGTAAAAGTGTCACCGGCACAGTACTTGAAGGCGCCGAGCCTACCCTCGTAGATGTCAAGAACCTTGGCTAACTTAGCCTCTTCTTCTGCGACAACTTCTTCGTCTGTGGTCAAGCCATACATGAGCTTGAAAACTTGTTCCCAAGCAAGCTTTGTAGCCGGTGGGTCGAAATGGTGAGCTTCTACTTCCATTCCGTTGGCCATGGTTGCATAGGCGGCATAGTTCTTGGGGTCGGCTGGGACAAGGTTGGTTCCTTGGTCTGCGTATCCAAGAGCTATGTACAGAGTAATCGCTCTTGATTCTGTACAAAACAACCAAATTCATGTTAGTGGTTTTGTGAAACCAGATTTGAGATTGAAGAGAGATTTTGACAGGAAACGTTCATACCAAACATCTTGAGGTCTCCATCTTCAAAGGCTGGCACTTTACCAAAAGGCTGCAGCATCAAATCAAACACAAAAACATTCAAGATTCACACTTTATTCATCAAAAACACATAGATAGATTGATAGATAGATATGCTTACGTTGCGTGAGAGGAAAGGCTCCTTCTTGTGCTCACCGTCTAAGCTGTCGACATGAACAAGCTCAAAGTCTAGGTTTTTCTCGTAGAGGGCGAGGAGGACTTTCCTGGTGGAGGTGGAAGCTGCGTGTCCGAAAACTTTGATGCCTGCCATTGGATTAGGTTACTAAGAAGTTGTTAGAATATGTGATGTGTTTGAAGTTGAAGGTGATGAAACAAGACACAAGTAGTGATGGTATTTATAGAGGTCAAGAAACAGAGCATTTTCTTCATTCTCGTTAATGTTTACTTTCTCTTATTTAACAGATAAATAATGAATCTACAAGACCGTCGCAACCAATATTGACCAGTCTACTTTCGAGGATTTTTCAAAGTGGAACTACATTATACAGTATAACGTTTGAATAAGAGAGATATCTATAATCTATTTTATTGAACATGATTTTGAAAGGGATTTTGAAATCAGTTGAAATGATAATAAATTTATAAATTTGTGAGTTATAAGAATTCTTTTTTTTTTGTAATGCAATTGCAATTATTAATTTGTAATGATGCTTATTAAACACCTTGATGTTACATTTTTTTCGTAATGCATTACTCCCTTTGTTCTCTAATAAATGGTGTTCTAAGAGATTTATTTTTCTTCACAAATGAATAGTGTTTACATATATGAATGAGTATGAGAGATTGTCATTTGAACAACCACACATCTTAATTTCACATACACATTTTTTTTTTTTTGTCATTTGAGTAATTCATAATTTATTTTACATATCATTTCCTATATGAGAGTTTGTCATTTGAACAACCACACATCTTAATTTCAGAGACACATATTTTTTTTGTCATTTGAGTAATTCATAATCGTTTTAAAAAATTCAAATTTTAAATTGTGTAAAGCCGCTTTTTTGTTACTAAATTTTCTGCAGAAGATTTCTAAAGTTAGTTGAAGAATCTTTAACTAGGTGCGTAATGTAATCTCTATTATTGTGTTCTTCTTAACCAGTTGCATACTGAGTTAATGTTCTTTCACACCCCCAATTTCCACTTATTTGTTTTATACATATGCTTTTCAATATATGTATCAATCTCGAAAACATCTTGAAATTATTGGATTATATCAATGAAGAGACTAGAGAGCTTGATGATGAGAGTGACATAGTAAAAAAAAGGTAATTTGAGGCCCGATTTTTTTTTCTAAGCTTTTCAAAATAAAAACGGCACCGTTTAATTTTCACATTTATCTGGCTCCAACTTAATGCTTAGGGTTTATCATTTACATATTCTGATTCAGTGACGAGTGAAGTGCCACCGATTTGAGGAGAAACGACGATTTCTGAATTCTGAGGTAACGATTCATAATGTCCAAGTCTCGATCCAGCTTCTGATATGTTAAGACACTAATTTCTGGTTTGTGGGTCGTTTTCATGATTCAAAACCATATTCACTCTGTATTTTTGCTCCGAAATGACGATTTTAGTGTGTTTACACGTTTTTACAAATTCGCAGGCGATGTTTTCCGATCTTCCAAAGGAAATAGAAGAGGAGATACTCTCTAGGGTTCCGGTCGAATCGCTGAGACAGTTACGAGCCACTGCCAAAAGATGGTACCATCACCCTTTGTTCAGAGATCCAAAGTTCATCAAAAGGCACTTTGATAGAACACCACCAAGCAAGTATCATAAAGCAATCGTCTTGCATGAGTTTAAGATTCAATCTATGAGCTCATACCTCTTTCATCGCCGCATAAGCCCTTCTAAGTTTCTTCTCATCGATCCCGTCAGTAACAAAAAGGTTGATATAGCTCACGCTTTTCACTGCGATGGCATTCTGTTATGCACCAACACCAAGGACAACCGGTTTGTGGCTTGGAAACCTTTTAAGGGGCAAACCAGATGGATCCAGCCGAGGGAGAATGGCATGATGAGCAGCTACAGAAGCTACGCTCTTGGTTACGATAACAAGGAGTTGTGCCGTAGCTACAAGATCTTGAGGTCTCTGGAGGATCAAACTGTGGAAATGTACGAGTTTAAGTCTGACTCATGGAGGAATCTTGATGGCGTCTCTCCTGGTGGAAGCTTTGAGTCTCTCGGCGTGTCTTTGAAAGGGAATGCTTACTGGATCTCGAGAAGAGGAGGAGCCAAAGAGTACTCGCTGCTCGAGTTTGATTTCTCAACAGAGAAGTTTCAGAATCACTACCTTCCCTTCAACGAAGCAGACTGTTTGGGTCCTTATGTTCTCAAAGAAGGTTTGAACAATTTAGCTCTCTCGGTTGTTAAGGAAGACCGTCTCTGTTTGCTCTATGAGAGTAAAACGAAATCAAAGAATGAGATATGGATGAGTAGTGAGATTGGTGGTGAGACCGGGTCTGTGTCTTGGTTCAAGTACTTGGCAGTGGAGGCGACACCATTTTACACGAGGCACGTGAGTTTCTACATTGACGAGGAGGAGAAACTTGCCACTTGCTTCTATAATCACGAGCGACACATGCAATGTCTTGCCAAGTATAACAAATTTGGAGATGTTGCAACGAGGAAAGGACTTCCTGGAATGGATGGATACGAAGGTTTCGGTTGGCTTCCTAGCACAGCATGTGGGCCAATTGTGTTTGGTTATCTTCCATGGTTTGATTAATATTCGGCAATGTTTGTGATTTTCTTGCGTAGCTTGAGACATGTCTGTTTAGAATATGCTTTTAATTTGGTGGTAATGGAACTGAGTCTTGTAGATTAAAATTTTTGTAGTGCGAAACTAAGGTTGTGGTTCGAGTGTATTCACCTAATTTTAGAGACCACTTCTATATAACTAGTAAGTTTTCTTTTGCCACCAATTAAGAACAACGATTTGCTCTATCAAATTGAAGAAACGGCTGAGAAGAATAACATTCTTCATACAAACCGATCCATTTGGTTTATGATTAAGGTAAATAGCTTTGTGCTGTCTGAATCCTTGCGCTGTCTCTTCCAAGATTCCCCCCCTTTGAGTTAGGAGATATCTAAATATGGATTTTTGTAATGTACAAATCTTTTAGGGGTTGAATACTTGAATATGTCCGACGTAAATAAAGAAATAGCAACGAATATCGGCATTAAACTACTCTCAAAAACTTGAAACAGAGGGTTTCTTCTCAAACTCTGTCAACCTAAGCTTATTACTTTATCAGGCAAAGTCATGTTTTGATCATTAGACCACTTATGGTTGAAACAGATTTTGGCCACATACTTAGTCAAGACACATGTTAGAAGAGCTTTCTCCTTCACCTCTAACCTGATCCTGATTCACAATGGAGGCAAACTTGTTTTAACCAATGAAAATGGAATGCTAGAACCTTTTTTCAGAATTTAAATTTGTTCAACCAAAAAATCTTTTTACAATGAATGTTTCTTTGTTCCGAGTCCTAAAGGCTGAATGTTACTTAGGAAAGAGAATAGAGGGTGCTCAAATTACATCTTTGATGATCCAAACATTAATACCTTTGAGGTTTTCGTTTTTTTTTTACATTAATACCTTTGAGGTTTTCGTTTTTTTTGCTCAGCCTTTATAAACATTTTTCTTCTCGTTAAAGTTCCACTTCAGGTTGATTATATAGAGTCTGTGCCATCCCAAATATTCCCTCTTACAAGAAGCTTTTGCATGCTCTGTACTTCTTCTGAGGACTGGAAATGCGTTGTAGTTGTCTCCCTAGACTAAAACCGTCTCAAAGAAAAAGAAAAACCAAAAGGCTTGAGGAGATCTTGTGATTAGTAAATATTAATACCCAGATTCCAGAGTCACAAGCCTACAAGGCCTTTTAATGAGTATTTTTAGCATCCCACATCGGAGAGCTGCGAGAGTTTGTTAGTGGAACCTTCAATATAAATATACTTCACTCTTCCTTAAGGTAAATAACGCAGTCATGTGGTGAAGACAAAGCGAACTATTCTTTCGCCTTTTACTAAAGAATACCGTGTCTTCTCCACGCTAAGTGGCATACGCCTATTTTTGGAGGGTTTCTACTTCTTAGTAGACCCAACATTTGACTAGTCTCAAGCTTATGTTGTTTCATCCGAAAGATATAGCTTGGTTTTAATCTATTTAGCCTCTTCTACGTGGACCAAACAATATTTAGCCTCTGAATCCTTGTGATGTACATTTATTAGATAAGAAGCTTGACGATCAAGGTAAAATAGTTTTTCATTGAACAAAGAGAGAAACACATACACCCAACTGATAACAATACAGAGACAGAACACAAACAATAAACAGAGTTACTGTTACTGAGAAATTGGGCAATGAGAGGCAGCCACTTATTTACTCTGAGCATTGATATTGTGACAGCTGAAGCAGAACCACTTTGAAATTTCTCAGTCAAGGACCTTCTGGGAAGCTGGCCTGCTGGTGATATCAGCCACCCACTCGTTGAGATGTGGACGCTCGGAGAAGAGCTTCTTGGAGGGAGTTTGGAGCAAGTATTGAATCATTGGAATGTGGTGAAGATCTGTCAACGTAAAAGTGTCACCAGCACAATACTTGAAGGCGTTGAGCCTACCCTCGTAGATGTCAAGAACCTTGGCTAACTTAGCCTCTTCTTCCGCAACAACGGCTTCGTCTGTGGTCAAGCCATACATGAGCTTGAACACTTGTTCCCAAGCAAGCTTTGAAGCCGGTGGGTCGAACTGGTGAGCTTCTACTTCCATTCCATTGGCCATGATTGCATAGTCTACAGTGTTCTTGGGGTCAGCTGGGAGAAGGTTGCTTCCTTCTTCTGCGTATCGGTGTGCTATGTACTGAGTAATCGCTCTTGATTCTGCACAAAACAACCAAACCCATGTTAGTGGTTGTGCCTTGTTTTACATATTATCAATTCAGATTTGAGACGATACATGAAAACGCTCATACCAAACATCTTGAGGTCTCCGTCTTCAAAGGCTGGAACTTTACCAAAAGGCTGAGCGAAGCATCAAATTAAACACAAAAACATTCAAGATTCACACTTTATGCATCAAAAGTGGTCATAGACTGATAGTGATAGATATACTTACGTTGCGTGAGAGGAAAGGCTCCTTCTTGTGCTCACCGTCTAAGATGTCAACATGAACAAGCTCAAAGTCTAGGTTTTTCTCGTAGAGGGCGAGGAGGACTTTCCTGGTGGATGTGGAAGCTGCGTGTCCGAAAACTTTGATGCCTGCCATTGATTTGGTTGCTAAGAGATGTTGTTTAGAGATGTAATGTATTTGAAGATGAAGGTGATGAATTAAGACACAAGTAGTGATTGTATTTATAGAGGTCAAGAAACAGAGCATTTTCCGCATTCTCGTTAATGTTTACTATTATTTAAGATATAAATAATGAATCTAGAAGACCGTCGCAACCAATATTGACTGGTCTACTTTGGAGGATTTTTCAAAGTGGAACTAGATTAGTTAACGTTTGAATGTATTTGTTTTTACAATAGGTGGTAACGAGAGATCTATAAACTATTTTATTTTGAAATTAGTTGAACATGACTTGTAAAATGCCTTTTAGTTTTGAATTGAAACTGACTCTTGTAGATTCTGCTCTTTTATTTTGTTGTGAAGAACTGATGGATTTCGGATTTCTCATATATTACATATATTTGCATGTCAACCATAATTTTACTACATCAAAAAAAAAAAAAAAAAAAAAAACCATAATTTTACTACATCGAGTGCTCCTTTTTTTTTTCTTTCCCATGCATTCCAATTTTTGTGGAACCATACCGAGTGTTTAAGGCGGTTCATATACAAACCAATTCCGTTTGTTGATTTGGTTTAGGATTTGTTTATGTCTCTCTCTTTTTGCCGTTGTTGAGTCAAGAAAAGATCCATGATTGATGATGAAAAACACATACTTGCTGCTCTAGCTTAATTGTTATTTTCAGACCCGACAAGAGCAAGAAGGCTTTAAGGATAAGAACGTCCAAAGTATTAAGTCAATTTCTCTAACTAGAAAATAAGGTTAAAAGTAATTTACACCCAATCAAAAGTCTTTCTATACTACATCGAGTGCTCTTTATTTTTCTTTCTCATGATTCCAATTTTTGTGAAACTCATACCAATCATACTACACGGAGTGTTTAAGGCGGTCAAGATACAAACCAATTCGGTTTACTGATTTGGTTTTAGGATTTGTTTCTCTCTCTCTCTCTCTCTCTCTCTCTCTCTCTCTCTCCGTCTTGTATCTTTGACGTTGCTGAGTCAAGAAATTAAAAGATCCGTTAATTGATGAAGAAAACACAAACTTGCTGCTCTAATCTTTTATAGTTACAGAAGTCTTTTAAGTGTTTTGTTTTGTCTGATTTGAAACGAATGACAATATCTTAATTGTCATTTTCAGACCAGACAAAGCAAGACTGCTTCTAAGGATAAGAACGGTTAAAGTCTTAAGTCAGCTTCTTTATCCGAAATTAAGGTCAAAAGTAAAATTTATCCGATCAAAAGTCTTTGTATACTAGTCTTACTAATCAGTAACTCCACATTTAAGACATTGCAATCTTTGTATTAATGAACTAACTAAGCTGTATTTATTAAAAAGGAAGCCTGAAGATCAAGGTAACTAGTTTTTCATTCAACAAAGGTCTCTCAAGAACAAAGACACAAACACACACACAATTGATAAGAGGAGAAACAAAAAAACAGAGTAGTGAGAAACTTGGCAATGAGAGGCAGCCACTTATTTACTCTATGCATTATTATTGTGACAACAGAACCATAACCATTTTTTTTGTTTGCTTTAAGAGAGAGCTCACTGAAGAACCTTCTGGGAAGCTGGCCTGCTGGTGATATCAGCCACCCACTCGTTGATACGTGGACGCTCGGAGAAGAGCTTCTTGGAGGGAGTTTGGAGCAAGTATTGAATCACTGGAATGTGGTGAAGATCGGTCAACGTAAAAGTGTCACCGGCACAATACTTGAAGGCGCTGAGCCTACCCTCGTAGATGTCAAGAACCTTGGCTAACTTAGCCTCTTCTTCCGCAACGACGGCTTCGTCTGTGGTCAAGCCATACATGAGCTTGAACACTTGTTCCCAAGCAAGCTTTGAAGCTGGTGGGTCGAACTGGTGAGCTTCTACTTCCATTCCATTGGTCATGGTTGCATAGGCGACAAAGTTCTTGGGGTCGGCTGGGAGAAGGTTGGTTCCTTGGTCTGCGTATCTATGAGCTATGTACTGAGTAATCGCTCTTGATTCTGTACAAAACAACCAAATTCATGTTAGCGGTTTTGTGAAACCAGATTTGAGATTTGAAGATGAGATGATGATGCATACCGAACATCTTGAGGTCTCCATCTTCAAAGGCTGGCACTTTACCAAAAGGCTGAAGGAAGCATCAAATCAAACACAAAAACATTCAAGATTCACACTTTATTGATAAAAAAAATGGTTGGTGTTATCTGAGAAACATATACTTACGTTGCGTGAGAGGAAAGGCTCCTTCTTGTGCTCACCGGCTAAGATGTCGACATGAACAAGCTCAAAGTCGAGGTTTTTCTCGTAGAGGGCGAGGAGGACTTTCCTGGTTGAAGTGGAAGCTGCATGTCCCAAAACTTTGATGCCTGCCATTGGATTTGGTTACTAAGAAGGTGTTTAGAGATGTGATGTGTTTGATGTTGATGTTGAAGGTGATGGAAATAAGACACAAGTAGTGGTGGTATTTATATAGGTCAAGAAAGAGAGCATTCTCTGCTTTCTCGTCAATGTTTAATATTATTTAGCAGCCTCTACAATACCGTCGCAACCAGTATTGACTAGTCTTCTTTGGAGGATTTTCAAAGTGGAATTGGATTGATTAACGTTTGAATATTTGTCTTTACATTGGCTATGAGATATAGTTTTTTAATAGAGCATTCAATGTCATCTGAGAAAAGATCAAACAAGTGCGTCGTAGTAACGGCCAAGACGACTGAAACTTCCACCTAGTAATAGTCAAGCTTCATCTAGTAACTTGATGACAGCCCCTTTGGTTATCACCGGTTTAATCGGTTTTTGGGTAATTTTGTGGTGCTCTCTAAATCAGTTTGCCTTCTCGGTTGAATGGGGTTAGTTTTGATGTGAAATGTGATCAATAACAACGATTACTTGTAGGAATCTTCAATCCGGGTTTTGGTTTGTATTTTCCTGTTTGAGAAATAGTGTAATCAATAAAAACCAAGTTGACTATAGATCGGTTTACGGTTTGCTTTGTAATTGGTTCATGGTTTCCGAATTCTGGTTTAAAAAGTATTACTTATCATGTGGAATTTGATATTGCAGCAAAAACAAAAACATTTCTTGGAGAAGATGGATACAAATATTTCGTTTGGCACCTTGCACAAAATGTGGGCCAACTGTGTTTAATTATCTTCCATGGTTGGTTTAAATCCAGCAATTTTGTAATTTCTTGCCTAACCTTTTTTTTAGTTTTGCAAAATCCTTTTAATTTTGTCATGAAACTGAGTCTTGTAGATTCCCCTCTTTTATTTTAGTTTGAAGTGGTAGAGAGATTTGCATGTCATTCATAATCGGTCAAGCCAATTCGGTTTAGGATTTGTTTCTGTCTCTGTCTCTCTCTTTCCGTCTTGTATCTTTGCCGTTGCTGAGTCGAGAAAAGATCCGTCATTGATGATGAAAAACACAAACTTGCTGCTCTAATATTTTCTGTACTTGTAGAGGTGAATTGTTATTTACAGAAGTCTTTCAAGTGTTTTGTTTTGTCTAATTTGAAACGAAAGGCAATATCTTAATTGTCACTTTCAGACCCGACCTAAGATTAAGTCAACTTCTTTAACCAGAAAATAAGGCCAAACGTCTTTGTATACTAGTCTTACTAACCAGAAACTCCACAGTTAAGACATTGCAATCTTTGTATTAATTAACTAACTAAGCTGTAATTATAAAAAAAAGAAGCTTGACGATCAAGGTAAATAGTTTTTCATTCAACAAAGGTCTCTCAAGAACAGAGAAACACACACACACAAACACACAAACATAACTGAGAACAATATAGAGAGACACAACAGAAACAAAAGACAGAGTAATGAGAAACAATGAGGCAGCCACTTATTTACTCTGAGCATTATTATTGTGACAGCAGAAACAGAACCATTTTTTGTTTTTTTTTGCTTGAAGAGATATCTCACTGAAGGACCTTGAGGGAAGCTGGCCTGCTGGTGATATCAGTCACCCACGCGTTGAGATGTGGACGCTCGGTGAAGAGCTTCTTGGAGGGAGTTTGGAGCAAGTATTGAATCACTGGAATGTGGTGAAGATCTGTCAACGTAAAAGTGTCACCGGCACAGTACTTGAAGGCGCCGAGCCTACCCTCGTAGATGTCAAGAACCTTGGCTAACTTAGCCTCTTCTTCTGCGACAACGGCGTCGTCTGTGGTCAAGCCATACATGAGCTTGAATACATGTTCATAAGCAAGCTTTGTAGCCGGTGGGTCGAAATGGTGAGCTTCTACTTCCATTCCATTGGCCATGGTTGCATAGTCGGCAGTGTTCTTGGGGTCGGCTGGGAGAAGGTTGGTTCCTTCTTCTGCGTATCGTGAGCTATGTACTGAGTAATCGCTCTTGATTCTGCACAAAACAACCAAATTCATGTTAGTGGTTGTGCCTTGTTTTACATATTAACATGAGATGATGCATGAAAACGTTCATACCAAACATCTTGAGGTCTCCATCTTCAAAGGCTGGAACTTTACCAAAAGGCTGAAGGAAGCATCAAATTAAACACAAAAACATTCAAGATTCACACTTTATTCATCAAAATGGTCATAGACTGATAGTGATAGATATACTTACGTTGCGTGAGAGGAAAGGCTCCTTCTTGTGCTCACCGCTAAGATGTCGACATGAACAAGCTCAAAGTCTAGGTTTTTCTCGTAGAGGGCGAGGAGGACTTTCCTGGTGGATGTGGAAGCTGCGTGTCCGAAAACTTTGATGCCTGCCATTGGATTTGGTTGCTAAGAATGTTGTTTAGAGATGTAATGTGTTTGATGTTGAAGATGAAGGTGATGAAATAAGACACAAGTAGTGATGGTATTTATAAGAAACAGAGCATTCTTATCTCATTAATGTCTTAGTATTAATTTAAGAGATAAATAATGAATCTACAAGACCGTCGCAACCAATATTGACTAGTCTTCTTTGGAGGCTTGTTTCAAATGGATTGTTTAACGTCTGAATGTATTTGTTTTTACATCGGTTATGAGAAAAAGTTTATAATAAAGCATTCAATGTCGTCTGAGAAAAGATCAAACAAGTGCGTTGTAGTAACGGCCAAATGACTCAAACTTCCACCTAATAATAGTCAAGCTTCATCTAGTAGCTTGATGACACCCTTTGCTTATTACCGGTTTAGTCTTGTTTGTGATGCTCTAAATCAGCTTGCCTTCTCGGTTAAATGGGTTTCTCTTCATGTAAAATATGATTATAGCAACGATTTTACCTTTGAGAAATAGTGTAACCAATATACAACCAAATGACATATACTAGTAGTATTGGTTAAATCAATACTCTCTTGACCCAAAAAGAAAAATGGTTACTGGTAGTATTGATTTGAATCCCCGGTTGGGTTTAAAAATGCCTTTTAATTTGGAATTCAAACTTTGGTGACGGAAAGCAAATGTAAAAAAAATGATAATCAAAGATGTTAAGAAGATGGAAATTTCAAAGGATGATTTGGAAAATAATATTCCTCTATTTTTTTTTGACAATTTGTAGGAAGATACAAAAAGCAAGAAAATTAAACAATTTGTAGCAGCCTATCAAATTCCCTTAAGCTGTGCCAAAAGACCTGTCAAAGTCGTCCATTTCTCAAATGCACTAGCCGATGACACAAAAGCAAGCTTCGATGACTCTATATCGTTCTTGTTCACTGCCAAAAATAAGGAATCAAAACCAAGTTTCAAAGAAGATCTTTATTATATTTTGTAAATGAATAATCTGATTCTTTTTAATGGAGAAGTTAAGAAGAAGAAGAACACACCTGATGTGATAAGAGAAGCTAAAGATGAATTAAATGCTTCCACCTCTGTATTCTCTTCTGGACTTGCACTCAACTGTCATAACAACACAAATCAAGAGCTTCAACATAAAGTCACAAAACAACTGAACAAAGTCTACCTTATACAAAGAGAGAGAGAGAAATGATTATAACCAGTTGATTTGACCTTTGTAAAAGGTTAAAAAGGAGTAAGAAAGACCTTTGTGAAAGCCGAATTAACGGTTTTGACCCATTCGGAATCAGTGCCTTTCCCTAAAACCAAACCGGCAGCTGGAAGGTCATTCTTCTCAATGGCTTGTCCTACTTTGCTTAACTTGTACACAAGATCCTGCAAATACCCTGCAAACACACTCCATGCTTTTAGGTTTAAGAACTAGAAATACCATGACAAAAAGAAAATCAAAACACATTTGCTCCAAAAATGTTGAAACTTTTCCATCTACTTGTTCTGATTACTTCATGTTGCGTTGGAGGAAGCCAAAACTATGCAGGCCATAACACAAAGAGAAATACACATTTGTCCCCTAAAGAGTACAACTTTCCCATCAATTTGTTCTGATTACTTCATGTAGCGTTGGATGAAGATAAATGGAACCAAAATCAGCTAAGGTTTAATGCAAATGGCATTGGAACAAGCTACTTAACTATGAAGACCATACCACAAAGAAAAAAACACATTTGCTCTTAAAAGAGTAAAACTTTTCCATCAAATTGTTTTGATTACTCCATGTAGCATGAACAAAGATAAAGGAAACAAAATCAGATTAAGTTTGAATGCAAACGGCATTGGAAGCACACACAGATGAAAAGATTGATTATTTCAATCTGGGGGGAAATTGAAGATGTACCCTTTTCCTTGACAGCAGAATTAATAACAGCTTGTCTCTCAATCCTCTTCTTCCGATCTTGCTTCACCTTCTCCAGAAGCTCTTCATCGTCATCAGCTTCAAGAATCGCTGCATTCGCGTCGCGGCTTCTCCTGTCACTACCCACGAGACCGATCGCAAGAAAGCTGCTCATAAACCCAAGAGACAATTCTCGTCTGTTCCATGACAGAGACGGTGTCTGGTTCTTGTTGTTGTTTCCTGAGTACACAATTAGGCTCTTCTTCGAAGAAGTAGATGGAGAGAGAGTGGAGGACAAGAACGGGTTTAAGGTTGAAGAACAAAGGAGTGATTTCGCCATTTTTTCTTCCTGTCTTCGAAACTTCTTCTACTTGGCATTTTCGGAGGATTGTGTTTATGGTTTAGGTGATGATGATTGTTGATAAGGTCTCTCTCTAGACTTGTTGCGTTGTTTTGTTTTCCTCCAATCACTCACTCTCTCTCACTATTTTTTTTTTCCTTTTTCTCTTTAGGATTTTAAATTTACCTTCAAAATATATAAATTGTGTGTGAGAATGTATAAATAGTTAAATACTAGAGAAATTTGGAAAAATTAAATTTGAAAAGTACACCATTAAAACTATTTTTTCAACATAGTTCAGTTTGATTTTCATTAACAAGTAACAATTACAAATCTTGAAGATCCTAAAGGCTCTAAATTACCCAAAAAGAAGGAGAAGAAGATACCTTTAGGCCATAGAAGCAAATCCACAATTTACTGTTTACTTCCACCACCAAAACTGTCGAAACAAGAACAGCTTCCTCATCCTCCTATTATACGCCATGAAAGCTCTAGCTTTGACTGGATCACCATTCAGATACTCAAACGCATACATCTGTTTCGCTTCTTCCAACCCATCAATCTCCATCACAGCTTCCAACAGTTCCTCTGTATTGATCAAAGTCTTGCTCTGGTCCACCGCATCAGCTAAGCGACGAATGCTTGAAGCAATCTCCAGCATCGCTTCTTGGAACGGATCCGAGCTTCGAGGTCGCTTAATAGGTGGTTGCCTCAGAGGGTTTGTAGGAGGAGGAGGAGGAGACTCTTCATGCAGATACTCATCTGGTCCAGTGTAGGACTCTGTTCCATCTGTATCGCTATGATCTTCTGAGCTTGGTAAAGGGAATGAAAAAGAGTCGTTTAGATGATGATCGCTTTCAGTCTTCACCTTGTTAAACCGAGCTGGAGCTTGTTTATTATCACCGCATACTATTCTAAGTTCCTCGTACATCTCAATTTGCTTTCCCTTGAATGCTTTTGCATCTGGGTGTACCTGTTGTTCCAACCATTTGTTAAAAGTTATAGATTGGTGTACAAAGAAAGATGGCTTTTAGTAAAATGCTAAGTACTACTTACAGCAATATATCTTTTCCAGAGCTCGTCACTGTCACAGTCGATCGTTTTCGTGGTTGAGTTCCACCAGAAACCATCTCGACTAAGTATGTCTTTCATTACTTTGTACCTTTTCTTGATCGTCTTGAGACGATTGATGACTTTCTGGTTATTCAAGTTTCGATTGAAGCGAGCATTGACCGCAACGCAAGCGGCAGTGTAGGCCTGCTCGTTGAAGCATTTGTCTATCTTGTTCCCGTTCTTCGCCTGGACAGCCAAAGCTTCGATCAGACACTTATCCATTCCAACGGACCACACAACGTTTCTCCCTTTATGCTTCATCTCTCTTCTCTGTACTGGAAACCCATATTGATCCATTCCTGCACAAAATCATGGAATACAGAGCACAATATGTCAATTCATCACAAGCGAAAAGCCATTGGAAAATTGTTAATGACCAATCAACCAAACTACAGTGATACCATTTTATCATGAATGAAGAAACTTGGTTGTTCGCAAACACAAAGAAGGATGCTTAAAACTAGTTTCCAATTTTGATAGACGATGAATCTATCTAATCATGCAGCATACATAAACTTCTACTCAAAAACCAGGCACTAAACTCATTCATATACAGTGGGGTTCTTTATGATCTATAGCAGTAACAATGCATAATTCTATAGCATTCATATATAGTCTTTATCAATTATCATTCTTCACTGATAATATTCTCCTCCAAATGCATGAGCAATCATCTACATAGTACTGACACTGAAGTAGCCTTAAACGAGAATCTCTGTTAAATGTTGGTGAGCTCAGCTAAACTCGTGAATCGAAGCATGTTTAAGTTAGTCAAATTTGCCAATCTAGATTCATCAGATTGCTGGAGAGAGAAATTTGAGAGCAAGACTGAAACATATTCACCTACTTCAAGCTACTTACTGCAGAAATCAGAAAGCGTAGAGGTTGAAGAAGGCTCCATTTCAATGTAATTTAAGCTAAATATTCGAAGCAGACGAAGAAGAGCTCAAACGAAGCAAATGAGAATAAACACAGCGACAGTTCGATGATCACAACGGAAATTAGATGTGCATACCTTGGAAGAAACGAATTCAGATTGATTGTGGTTGAGCTGAGTCAGATCGCCGATGAACGGAGGAGTCAAAAGTGGCGTATGAGCAAGCGCGACATTTTGGAGAAGGAGAAGTTTGATTAGGGTTTGTTTTTCCCCATTTCTTATATTCTTTTGAAAAGAAAAGGGAATAAGTGAATTTTCTCGAACCCACACCTGAGTATTTGTTTTCTCGAAACCCAAAGTCGTCGAGGAAAATTTCCCCATTAGCGTTTTGATAATACGATGCGTTTTGAAAACCTGTGAAATGGACCCAGAATCGTTTGTTTATAGTCTGATATTTTCTTGCCTTTTCCCGGAAAATTTCTCTGCACTTATCTCAGTTTTTTGAGTTTTTAATTTCTTTTTCCATCTCGGTCTTTCACTTATTAACATTAGCCACGTGGCGTCGTGCACAGAAAATACCCGAAACTTCTTTTGCTGCTACACTAGATACTTAATGGGCCGTGTTTGATGTAACTTATGGGCCGAGAGTTTTCAACGAGTCTGACACGATTCTTATCAAAACGCAAACCCTAGCTTCTTGACTTCCTCCATCGTCATATATATTGCCTCCTGCAACAACCTTTTACTCTTATCGATTTCAATTCACCAAAGATTCCGCGAACTAACTACTGTTCTTCTCGTTCTTGTTGCGATCTTTCTTTTTAGTGTTACTCTTAGGTTGATTCCGTTTTTTCTTTCTTGGGAAATTTGTGTATTTTTCTCTTCGATTTTGGCGTAATTAGTGTCTTATAGTGAAGGCAGTGATGATGAAAATCTACCTATTTTCTGAGGAACATTAGTTCACTCTGATTAGAAAATTTACCAATGGATCCTTCTGAGTCTTCACTTCAATTTTTTTGTTTTGTTAATGTGTGATCGATTTAGTTTCTCCCGAAATTTTGTCTTCGATTTTAGCGTAATTATGGTTTACAGTTAGGGCAGTGATGATGAAAATCTACCTATTTTCTGAGGAACTTTGGTTCTCTGTGATTAGAAATTTTACCAATGGATCCTTCGGAGCCTTAGCTTCAACTTGCTTTTGTTTTTGTCGGTTTATTTATTAGTTTGATGAGAGAAGGGCCAATGAAATGATGATTACACTTATCGGAAATATTAATTTATTCTGTCGACCAAAACTCAGACTACAATTATCTGATCATATGGCTCTCATCATCTTTTTTTTACCTCATCTTTCTTCCTAATTGATTGTTTTTTTGCCCAAAGTGATTTTTTTGGTGTTTATTTTGAACTTTCAAAATTGGTAACATACTTGTGGATTAAGAAACTCTTCTAGAACTGAAGACTTTTTAACGGAAATTGAACTTTGGGCTATGATCATAATTATCAACGAATATATATGAAATTAATATTACGCTTGCTGATTTTGATGAGAATAAGCCAATGACATGATGATCACACCTATCGGAAATATTAATTTATTCTGTCGACCAAAACTCAGACTACAATTATCTGATCATATGGCTCTCATAAACCATTTTCGTATTTGATTTGCCTAGTGTATCAAGACACTTGCATAAGTGAAACTTGTAATCACAGTCTCTGTCATTCGTAATTGCAAAAGGAACACAATAATGAAAGAATAATAAAATTTGCGTTTTGCAATTATGTCCGTCGGTTTGCTAAGGATTCTTGGGACTTTGTACCGACTTTAAACTGGATTTTCTCAAATCGTTCCAAAACCAATACTCAATTGTTTCAATACCAAATCCACCAGTCTTGCAATCTCTTTCAAAAATGGCTTTATTTATTATAACCTCTGCACCAACAATTTTGCATATTAATGATCAGACATTGAAACTCACTTGCTAAAGCTGTTGTTGCTGATCCAAAGTTCTCCTCAAAGGAATCACATTTTACTTTGAAATGTCAATATGTTTTTACTCGTCCAAATTCTCAAACAGATAATCTGAATCTGCATAGTCGTAAAGTTCATAATGTCAGAAAAGAGAGTACCTTGAATTTTGGGATAATAATAAAATATATCTCACAATCTTCGGAAAAATTGTATACACAAATTTCCAATTACTGAAGCATCTTAACCATATACAACAGGTTCAGTAACAAGTCCACTTCTCGAGTTAGACGAATAAGTTGGTAACAAGATTCGATATTCGAAAGGCTTTACGCCAATTGAGTCTGTAAAATTGATTTTGTCCATCATTTATTCTTTTAGTTTCTTCTAAACTCTTATGAATCTTCTGTAAGTTAAAAATGAAAATCTGCGTCTGATGACAGCAAAATGCTAATTGGAAAGAACCAAAGTCTTAATATGTTTTAACGCCATCTTTTGTTTTGGTTCCAATAAGGGTGAGATGAAGAATCAGGTTTCCTCGAATGTTGCTGTTGCTGTTGTCCCCTCATGTTCGGATGGTTTCTACTTGGGCTATGATCAGGACTCCATGATTCAAACCCTGGATTGCCATTCACGTACTGGTTACTCCCTTGGTAAGAAGAAGCTTGTGAAGCCGATGCAACCTCGTTTGCTTGATGTGAGTAGTAACTGTTCTGATTCTGCTGAGACCTCCATGAACCAGAAGTAGCTGTGACCATTTGTCCTACCGGTTCCCTAACCGCATACGAGGTTGCTGGGATTGGCTGTTGCTGCTGAAGATGTTGATTGTAATGAAGTTTTGGTTGCATAGGTTGTTGTTGTTGTGACAATGCGAGTGAGTTATAAGCTGATGGAGCATGTCGAGGGGTTTCGTTTGTTGATTGCCATTGCACTGAAGCAACAGGAAGCTGTGTACTCGATCTAGCAACTTGGTTCTGCCTTGAAAATGGATTCCGAGCTGCTTCTTGTCCCCACACACTCTGCAAAAAATGGAAAAACAAACTTACTTCAGTAACGGAATAAGATATTAGTGAACATCAACATTTGTAATGGCGTTAATCTGCTCAAGCGGCTCATATTCCGGTTTTGTGATAGCAAGAGCATGTTGCAGTTCTATGGCTTTTTGTGTCATTTTTTTCCGATAACTAATTGCCATGTCATGTGATTCAATTTGGCTGGATGATAAGGTTCCAGGTATGTGAGGAATTTGGGGTGCATAGGTTTTAGAGTGACGCACCATTACAGGATTGGTTGGAGTGGGAGATGGAAGAGTATCTTCGACCCTTTCTTCAACCTTGTTATTTGAGCTACTGCTAGAGTTTTGTTCACCAGTCTTAATCACATCAAGCAGTTTTACCATATCCTGGCCGGCTAAATTACCCGGCTTGCCAGATGTCAGTGCATAAACAAGACCCGGGTTATTAAGTAATGCGGCTAATAACTCGAAATCAGGCTCTGAGGAACTTGTTTGGGATGAGGTCGAGGCAGCACCAGCTGTAGTTCGCCGTTCATCAAGTGAATCTTGTGGTTCTGTTATGACTTCTTCTGGTGGCTGTTCAGACGAAATCTCAGGAGTCAAACTGTCATCATAGTCCATTTCCCTGTCCCATGGTTCCTTAGGGTTCAGCGGTATTGTTTGAAGAGACTGATATGTTGTTTCCCTCTCTCGCCGATTTCTGTTTCTCTGAGCATCAGCTTCCTTGCTATTACCACCGGCAGCTACTCTCCAGGCCTCGTCAAGTTCCATTCCTGCAGAAAACTAGGCATTAGAATGACACCTGAATAGCCACCAAAATATGATGAAACATCCAAGAAACTTAAGTTTTAGCTAGGTTAATGAGATGGAAGCCGAAGAAATTGTATTACCTGGTGGTACATTCCAATCAATCTGTGTTCTCTTGCAATTCTTTAGGATACTTTGTGGACTCATTTTCAACAAAACTCCCACCTTAGTAGAAATACTTTTAGGAGGTGTCGCAGGTTTAGGAGGTGTCACAGGTTTAGGAGGTGTCACAGGTTTAGGAGGTGTCACAGGTTTTCTATTTTCATCAGCTTGTACAGGGACATTTACAGCCGGAGAAATGACAGGCTGAACAGAAGAAGGTTCAGGTGTGTCTTCAGTCTTAGCTTCATCATTTCTCTGTGTAGGTGGAGAATCCTTGGCTGACTGAAGAGCCAAGGGATTCTCAGGAATAATGGTTCTCGAATCACCAATTGCACTTGGTAAAGGATCCTTTTTACTATTCTTGCTCTGCATATAAAGAGCACGCATCTTCGCTTTCTGAATATCATCAGCAGACATAGGGCGGCTTCCACTTGAAGTTCCTATTCTTACTGTCTGAGGACTTTTTCCAGCAGCTTTTTGGCCTGGTTGCTCCACCATTTGAATTTTCCTGCGTTCTTTGTTATCTACTGCACGTTAAGGAAACTGACTTTGAGCTAAAGAGGACCATGTCATGAAGCTTGACATAGCATGTTCACATGTATAACACCGATTCAATAACACAAGTAGCCTATGAGTTCATTATGCTAACTTTTCCAACGCGTTGAGAAAAAAATATGAACCAATTAGCGGTTCAATAAAATAGCTCAAACACAAGGATACATGACGGAGTTGAGCCAAGCATGTGTTTCTTGGTCGACTCATCTGCCGAAGAAAGCAAAAGTTTTGGACCCTGTGACGATCTTAACCTCCTGGACCAAAAGACAACCAATAATAATTATGTAAAGCATCTCCTGATGTCAGCCATATTGCAAAAGGGAACATATTCTAGAATTTAGATGTAAGATAACAATTACACTGATACCTGACATTCTCTGACCTTCCGTTTGAGAGACTGAGTATATCTTCCTGTTACAGCAAGAAAAAAAGGTCTCAAGAAATTGCTGTGGTGCACATAATAGATACAGATTCATATTGTAGCCCACTTACAGGATTTGTACTATCACCCATGATTTCAGCAATACTGCATAACAAGACAAAAATTCTATGAGAAATGTTACCAAACAACAAAATGGGAGGTAAATAAAACGTATCTAGCCAGCAGATAAGCCACAACTTGCCTTTGTTTCAGAAGCAGTTGACTCTGCGAATCAATTTGTGAACTGTTACGGTTTTGCTTCTTCATAGCTTGAATTTTTGCAAATAACTTGGTCCATCTTGATAACAAACCTTTTGCCCTGTTTGATATGTCTGATCTTCAAATCAGATAATTAAACCGAAGAAATCACAACATGAACTTTGACATAAACGAAAGCTACAAAGCATTTAAATTTTTGAGAAATTACACCTGATTTCCTATAGAAACGAAGTCCATTGACGCTTTGCAATATGGCTGACATATTTTCAGGAGATGCTTTGTGGAGAGGTAAATGACAAAGAACCTGCGTTCTAAATATCAGTTATCCATAATAAAAAACACTCGAAAGGTTTTTTAGAGCAATTCCATAAGCAAGTAAATCAATCTTGAACCTTCAATATAAGAAGTAAGACACTTGTTTGCTCTTCACCAGCAGCTTGACTCAACCATGTTGTAAGAATCAACACCCCTCCTTTCGATAAAAACCTTGCACATAGAAAAAATGACAATCAAGACGGGATTACAAATTTAATGAAATGAAAGAAGACACTGCCCAAAAAAGAACCACCAATTAGTACCAGATGAGCACAGAAGGATCTTGTATCTGCATGATCCACTCCAATAATTTCACCTGGCCTAAAAATGTTTCTGCTTTATGCAAGCGAGAAAATATATTCTCAACAAAGTATTTGTCTGAATCACTGATGCCAGGTGGAATATCCTCCTGTGGCATAAGTGCCACTGTTTCACCCTCAGCCCAACTTATAGATGATCCTTCTGGAACAATAGAGTTCAGGGGAACGGGAGCACCATTGGTATTTTCCGGAGCACCTTCACCTTGTAAAGCAAGTGAACTGGACATGACTACCTTCTCCCTTGCAGTTGCAAGCTTCACCTGTTTCTTTACTCTTGCCCTTTGAGTAAAAAAAAAGTCTCGAACCTGCCATTGAATATATAATGAGGATCACCACATGACAGATTTAAACAGACATAGGATCGAAAAAGCATTGCCAAATAGAGCACTTATCAAGAAGAAGAACAATACCTGGGCGACTGTGATGCCAAGTAGAGCGCTTAACTCTCGACATTCCTTCTTACTAATAGCATCTTTAACTGCGAAAACTGCTTGCAGATGCTTAACAGCCTTTGGATTCAGCAAGTCTCTTGGCCGCTTTCCTGGAATATTTACAAATTCATAAGATATAAGGCATCAAACAAGCAAGCAACACTCAGTTGGGTGTACTCGTTTTAAGGAACATATAGAGCAACAATTAACTGAAACACTATATGTTCTATACGTTTAAGACAAGGAAGAGAAACTAAATAAGTCTCACATGTACATAGCCAGTTATACGCAACAAAAAGTGCCAAAAGATCACAAAAGTTTTAACAAGACTCACCAATTTTAATGGACAAAGCACCAGCAGCCTGCAAAATTGAAAGCAAAACAGATCAATATCTATAACATAGAACTGATTACTTGAAAGCAGAAGTGACACAAGAGTCAAATATCCTTCACATATAAACAATTTAAACCATCACGTTTACATATGAGCCCAACAATCAAATTATGATGCAAAGCTAGATTTCGCCAGAATTAAGCAGTTCAAAGCAGAAACATAGAGGTCGAGCTATAGATTTCGCTAGACGCAGTACCCTTTAGAGAAGGTTAAACAAAAATCCGAAGTGACTTAACCTTCTCAGCAATGCCCATATCATCACAAGTCCAAAACTACCATTTCCCAAACATAAAAACACGAACTTTCGATTGCCAAAACACATTAAAACGACGATACCATCACTCACCATTTCTTGCGCGAGGGGGTTAACGCCTGTGAGTTTGCATTGCGTAACGACGACATCTTGGAGCTGATCGATCTGGCTGTGGAAAAGCTTCTTCTGCGATTCCAGCAGCTCCATTAACGACTCCACAGAGCTCCCCATTTCTATCTCCTCCTTGAACGCGTCGTCCATGGCCGCCGACGGAAAACTCGAAGACCAATACGTAACCGTAATTCAAAATGTGCATCAGGGAATCCCTCTGAGCAGAGAATCACTGATTAGAACGTGAAGTAACGGCTGAGACGAGAAATCCAATGAACATAGTACCTAATTTCGGGTGTGGGGAAGTCGAATCGGGTTAGGGTTTGGGTTCCTCGGGAAGCTTAAACGAATCAAGACTGCAAATTAAGGGGCATAAATGTAAATAACGGTAGACGAGGGGAAAACGAAAAATCAAAACGCGACGTTTCAATATAGATCTGCAAGTAAGTAAAGTGTAACATTAAATAAAAGGTAAGAAATTAAATAAACAAAAAACAAGGAATATCAATAATTAAAATCTACGACCTGAATAAATAATAGAGAAGGAGTTTGTGTTTCCTGAGAGATATCTTTTTTCGTTCACCGCCTTCTTCTCAAAGGTCTCGACCTCTTCCTCTCCCTTTTCTGCTTTTTCTCTGAACGATTTTCCTGGGTTTTGATTTTCCATCGCATAGCTCTCGATCGCAATAGCTTTCCCGATTCTTTTGAAATCGGTAATCGGTCATCGTCAAGGTGTTTTGGGTCCATTTCGAACGATTTTGTCTGATTAGGGTTTAAGATCTCGCGCTATCACTGCTTGTTCCGATTTCACGCTTGTTTTCGTTCCACTTGACTATAGATTTTTGAATCTCTTCGTTGTTTTCTCTTCTATCTACCTGATTGTGTTGGGGATCGGGATGGTTAGGGTTACATCGGTCTATCTTGATTGGAACAGTATCATTTCGTGACTATCTCATGGATTGTTGTTTCTGGAGCCTCTATTGATGAATACACTCCGTTTTTCCAATTTTTATCGCAATCTGATGGTTTTTGTTTTTTTTTCCTGTGTGGTAAAACCAGTTTCGAATTCGATAATGTTGGTGTAAATGTGTTGTTACAACCTCTGAATCGTTGTTTCCTCTCTTGTCAATCGTTTTTATTCCTATTTTTGTTTCTCTTATCCTAAATTTCGGTCTTTTCCTTGTTCTCTTGTGCTAAGCTTAGGTTCAGGAGAGCTTTGAAAGTTATTTCTCAACATGGAGCGGAAGACGATTGACTTGGACCAAGGATGGGACTATATGCAAACTGGTATCACCAAGCTTAAACGGATTCTGGAAGGACTGCCTGAGCCAGCATTTGACTCTGAGCAATACATGATGCTTTATACGTAGGTTCTCCAACTTGTTTGTTACCTTATAACAGCTTGCGTGTTTATAAATGGTATTTACCGTTGGGGTTTTGTGCGATTGTCAGGACTATCTACAACATGTGTACCCAGAAACCTCCTCATGATTACTCTCAGCAGCTCTATGACAAGTATCGTGAAGCATTTGAGAACTATATTGCGTCAACAGTGAGTCTAAACCTTTACCCTTGATTCTTTTGTTGATGAAACCGAATACTCATTTGCTCTCGTATTTTCTGTGTTTAGGTTCTGCCTGCTCTGAGGGAGAAGCATGATGAGTATATGCTGCGGGAGCTGGTTAAAAGATGGTCGAACCATAAAGTTATGGTTAGATGGCTATCCCGCTTCTTCTACTATCTGGACCGCTACTTTATCGCTCGGAGGTCACTTCCACCACTGAATGAAGTTGGCCTGACATGCTTCCGTGACCTGGTTTGGCATTCGTTCTTGCGGCTTTTGGCTTTCCGTTGCGAAAAAAAATGACTTAACCCTTCCTTGATTTTGTCACTTCAGGTCTATAATGAGCTGCATACTAAGGTCAAAGAAGCTGTAATAGCACTTGTAAGTATGGCATCTGTAATGTGCATTTACCTCCAGCTCTTGTTTTTGCCTGATTCAAGGTCTAACATGACCTGTTTTTTTATGTCAGGTTGACAAAGAACGGGAGGGCGAGCAGATTGATAGGGCGCTACTGAAAAACGTATTAGACATTTATGTAGAGATCGGAATGGGACAGATGGAAAGATACGAAGAAGATTTTGAAAACTTCATGCTTCAAGATACATCATCTTACTATTCCCGCAAGGCATCAAGCTGGATCCAGGAAGACTCTTGCCCAGATTACATGCTTAAGGTATGCCCCGTGATATCATGTTTTATATTGTCTTTTCACTCGATGTTAGTTAGATGTATTTGTTAACTTCTGTACTTTCATGTTGCAGTCTGAAGAGTGTCTAAAGAAGGAGAGGGAGAGAGTTGCTCACTACCTTCACTCAAGCAGTGAGCCAAAGCTGGTTGAGGTTGGTGATGATACATTATGTCATTATGCATTTTACTTGCACGAACCATGATGTAGCATCTTTTTTTGCGTGGTGACATACTTTTTCAGACTTCATTTTTGCATGACAAGTTTAACTGTGTTATCCGAGCATATTTTATTCTAAAGATTGATATCTATCTGACTTCTATATTTATTTTTGGGATCCAGAAAGTACAACATGAGTTGTTGGTAGTTTACGCAAATCAGCTTCTAGAAAAAGAGCACTCAGGGTGCCGTGCATTGCTTAGAGATGACAAGGTGGAGCAGTTTTTTCTTTGTTATTATTGATAATTAGTTAGTCTCTTTATTTCTGTCTTTGATGAAGTATTTGTATTGTTTCAGGTGGATGATCTCTCCCGGATGTACAGGCTTTATCACAAGATTTCCCGAGGTTTGGAACCTGTTGCAAACATATTTAAGCAGGTTTGATGCCAATCCTTAGTATTTTGTCAATGGTTTGCGAAGGGATAGTCTTTCCTTCCTTGTCTTCTTTCACCCTCTTAATTACTGTAACTTTTAATTGTTATACAGCATGTCACAGCAGAGGGTAACGCACTTGTTCAACAGGCTGAAGACACAGCAACTAATCAGGTTCATATTGTTTTACTTTTTTAATTCAGTAAACTTTATGCCTTGTCTGCTTCACGTATGATTGCTAAGAGATTTTTTATTTTACAGGCTGCAAATACTGCTAGTGTACAGGAACAGGTAAAAATCCTGTTTAACTGATTCTACTAGTGAAGTTGTTCGGGAGTTTAGCAACTCACTTATTCTCTCGTTGCTTTCAGGTTCTTATCAGAAAAGTGATTGAACTACATGATAAATACATGGTCTACGTCACTGAGTGTTTCCAGAACCACACCCTCTTCCACAAGGTTTGTTGTGCTTTCTGCGTTCTTGTCATGCGTCTATTTTATTCGTGTATATATTTGTTTTCTTAACCTAAGTTTCTTGAAACCTATTGTAGGCTTTGAAAGAGGCATTTGAGATTTTCTGTAACAAAACAGTAGCTGGAAGTTCAAGTGCTGAATTACTTGCAACATTTTGCGACAACATACTCAAGAAGGGGGGTAGTGAGAAGCTAAGTGATGAAGCAATTGAAGATACTCTTGAGAAGGTACGCCTTTTCGTGAAACTGCTTGCTTTGTTCATTTTTCAGTTTCTTCTGAAGTCGGTGTTAAATTTTATTTATGTTGTTACAGGTTGTCAAATTGCTTGCTTACATCAGCGACAAGGATCTGTTTGCAGAGTTTTACAGGTTTATCTCTCAATCTAATCTTTCTATAATCTATATCCGCAGATCCATCTTTGCTTCTTATATTTTTTTTGTTTATTTTACATTTTGTTAAGATTCCTTCCATTAATATAGTACTAGAATGACAAGTTGCAAACTGCTTTGCTTTATGGTTGTTTTGCAGGAAGAAGTTGGCCCGTAGGCTTTTATTTGACCGCAGTGCTAACGATGATCATGAGAGAAGTATCCTTACAAAGCTCAAGCAACAATGTGGTGGGCAGTTTACTTCAAAGATGGAGGGCATGGTTAGTTAGATTGTCCCTATGTTTATTATCTCAAAGAGGTGGTCTCTCTGATGATTAAAGCTCACTATATTTAATCTGATGGTTACAGGTGACAGATTTGACACTGGCAAGAGAAAACCAAAACAGCTTCGAGGAGTATCTAGTCAATAACCCAGCTGCAAACCCAGGGATCGATTTGACCGTCACTGTTCTTACCACTGGGTTCTGGCCAAGTTACAAATCATTCGACATAAATCTACCGAGTGAAATGGTAGGTCTATTGAATTTGTAGAATACATATAGTGAAAAAGGTCTGCTCCAGGTAATTATAATCCATAGATTCTTCGTTTCAGGTCAAGTGTGTTGAAGTTTTCAAAGGGTTCTACGAGACCAAAACGAAACATAGGAAGCTTACCTGGATCTATTCACTAGGAACTTGTCACATCAACGGAAAGTTTGATCAAAAGCCCATTGAACTAATTGTGTCTACTTACCAGGTATCGTTTGTTTTCTCTGAAACTGTTGGTCAATAATTTTGATCTTTGAAACGGCCTTTAATGCCATGTTTTCTATCATTATCTTGTTTTCAGGCTGCTGTGCTTCTTCTCTTCAACACGACAGACAAACTAACGTACTCTGAGATCCTGGGTCAACTGAACCTAAGCCATGAAGATCTAGTCAGGTTGCTTCACTCCTTGTCATGTGCTAAGTACAAGATTCTTCTCAAGGAGCCGCTCACAAAGACTGTGTCCCAGGCTGATTCTTTCGAGTTCAACTCCAAATTCACCGACAGAATGCGCAGAATAAAGGTCCGTGACATATTATGTATCTCGCTGCAATTCATGCAAGTGTTGTAAATATCCTGTATTAAGTATTAACCTTTGTGGTTTGCATCGCAGATCCCTCTCCCTCCAGTCGATGAAAGGAAGAAAGTTGTGGAAGATGTCGATAAAGACAGGCGCTATGCGATTGATGCTGCCATTGTCAGGATCATGAAGAGCAGGAAAGTATTGGGACATCAACAGCTTGTCTCTGAGTGCGTTGAGCAACTTAGCCGAATGTTCAAGGTAAGTTATACATACACACACTTGAAGATGCGTATAGTGATTGCTGTTTCTGTGTCTGATTGGGATTGATATGATTTTGCAGCCTGATATTAAAGCGATCAAGAAACGTATGGAGGACTTGATTACCAGAGATTATTTGGAGAGGGACAAGGAGAATCCTAACATGTTTAGGTACTTGGCTTAGTGCAAAAAGAGTAACTGTGGAGGTGGTCTGGTCACCAATGAATCGAAGCATCTGCTTGTATATTACAATCCCATTTGGATATTTATCCTAAAAACAAATTATGGCTTCGTTTTCAATTTATTTTTCTTTCTAAAAACAAATTCGGTCGTGCCTTTTGTTTTTTGGGATGTAATTTGCCTTTTTTGACTCTTGGATATGAATGGGGATGGAGGTTAATGGCTTAATGAATGAATCTCTGCTTTCATTGATCGTCTTGTTTCAGTTTATTGCATCTTTGTGTTTATCTCAATCAATGTGATGGAAATTGGTAGAAAATATTAGAGATCAAACTCAACAGACAACTTATGAATGATGGATATAAAATTCATCATAAAATTTTAGTCAAACAATGGTAAAATCGCAATCAATAAATTTCTCTAATTTGTACGAAAACGAATGAAATCGGGAGCGGGTTGGGTTGTTTCTACTTTGTAGTTGTGCGCAAATAGAAAGTGTTTGGGCTTTTGTTTAACTAAATGGGCTAACAGCTTACTAGATCAGATCTAGTAGATCACAATAGTAGGCCCATGAAGGGATTTAGGCTTATTTTAGCAGACCCAAAGCGATCGTGGTCAATCCTGCGCCAGGTGATAGTGAGATACCGAGCCTAGCTCATTTGGTTTCTCTGGTTGGTTCTTCTTCCTCAGATCAAAGTGCGTCTCTCGTTTTCTCTAAATTCTCCAAAATGCTGGCTAGGCTCGCTGCTAAGCGTCTTCTCGAGATCCGTCAAGTTTTCCGTCAACCACCATCTCAGGTATTCTCAATTTTCCTGCTTTCCTCTCGTTTTTTTTGTTCTCCGGCGTTTCTCGATCTCATCCTCAGTTTGGTTTTGTTTCCCTTTTCTCTCTTACAGACGTCTCGTAGCTTCTCGACGGCCTTAAACTACGTGAGTATTGGATATTCTCGTTGATCTGTGCTTTAACTATTCGAATTTGTTCGTTCTCCTTTTTTGAAATCAAATGTAATCTGATTTTTGTTGCTGGTTTGATTTCTTATAGCACCTTAATTCTCCTGATAACAAGCCCGATCTTCCATGGGAGTTTTCAGAGGCAAACAAATCTAAGGTCAGTGAATGAATCGCTTCTTGCTTTGATGATGAAGAAAATTTACAGTCTGTGGGACGAAATTGGGATACGAACTCGTTTGTGGACGTAGATTGTCATTTTAGTTACAGATTTCTCGGGTGAATTGTGTTAAGAATAGTAGAGCTAGAAACAGTTTATGCTCTTACCGGAAAATGTTCTCTATAGTCGTTAAACAAATCACAGACTAGATGCAGCCCGGATGCATTTTGTTACCTTTGTATTGAGAGCTGAAAGACTGAAAGAGTTGAAGGAATGGTTTTTTTAAATCCCAACTTATATAGTCCTTGGATTCTGATTAGGAATCATGATCCCTTGTTTTAGCATCTAGAATGGATCCTTGGATTCTGATTAGGAATCATGATCCCTTGTTTCTGATATTTCCGATTGCCTAAACGTACTTGCATTCTTTGAATTGTCTATTTGGGAACTGATTTGAGGGAGACTCAAAATTAGGGCTCCAAATGGCCAACGGCGATTTTGCTTGTTTGGCAGAAAGACTGTCCAGAAAGTAGTAAGCCGGTTATATGGAATTAAAGTACTAATACATTCGTGTGCATTTGATTGCCGTTTACTGTATCTTTCATGTCTGGCTGCAGTAATCTTGCATAGAAAGTGAAATCTGTATCTCCCACGGTTCCAGATTTTCTGACATTCTAATCATTTTTTCCAACCTCTGTAGGTTAAGGAGATACTCTCTTACTATCCAACGAACTACAAGCAGTCTGCAGTTATTCCTCTTCTGGATCTTGCACAACAGCAGCATGGAGGCTGGCTCCCTGTTTCAGCAATGAATGCGGTATGTTTTGTTTAAGTATTTTTCAGCTGTACTCTTACTAAATGGAAGGATTGTAATGCGGGTCTTTATAATTATCTTCCTCTTCCTTACGTTATTTGCTTTTGTTTAATTGTTTCTAGTAAACTTGATTAAGTGTAGTTCTTAGGTTCTTTTCTAGACAACACCATCAGTTGATATGAATTTACCAACATAACAGTAAAACAAATTTTACAGGTTGCTAATGTTATAGAGGTTGCACCTATCCGTGTTTATGAGGTTGCAACATTTTACTCAATGTTCAACAGGGCAAAGGTAAGAAGTACTTACTTCCCATAAACTTAAGTCTCTACCATACACGTCGAAACACACATTGCTGAGTCATTTGTCATTTGCTCTTACAGGTGGGACAGTACCACCTGCTGGTTTGTGGCACGACACCTTGCATGGTCCGTGGCTCACGAGATATCGAATCAGCTTTGCTAGACCATTTGGGAGTGAAACGCGGTGGTAAAGCTCTATAATGACCCTTTCATACACAATCATACGGTGCTGCTCACTCATAACAATCTTTGGTCCTACGTTTTCTTTGCAGAAGTGACAAAGGATGGTTTGTTCTCCGTTGGAGAGATGGAATGCATGGTATGGGTTTCGCATAACCTCTTTACTTTCCTGAAATCACCAGAGACAATATAGATTCATGACTCATCATGTATTTGGTTTTGTTACAGGGATGTTGTGTTAATGCACCCATGATCACTGTTGCAGACTACTCCAATGGATCCGAAGGATATACATATAACTACTTCGTATGTCAATAACTTGTCTTTTCTCCTGCAGTATCTCTCTGCGTTTGCATTTCAAGACGTCATGACTAAATTGTAATATATTATGCTTCAATACACAGGAAGATGTCACACCTGAGAAAGTCGTAGAGATTGTTGAAAAGCTGAGAAAAGGAGAAAAGCCACCGGTAAGACCTTAAACCAACACATTGCATTTGGATACTTTTTCTAATGTTCTCTAGCCAAAACTCAAATCCAACTTGTCGTTGTGTTTATCTTTGTTTTCAGCGTGGAACTCAAAACCCAAAGAGGATCAACTGCGGACCAGAAGGAGGAAACACGACACTACTCAGCGAGCCAAAGCCACCGCAGTTCCGTGATCTTGATGCTTGCTAAAGCTAAAATTCTGTTTTACCGCTGGTTTTATGTGGTTCAATAACGCAAAAGGGCTATAGCAATGTTTGAAGCCTATAGCATCAAATTGAGTTTGCATTACTCTTTGTAGTCTTCTTGGTTTTGGAATTTAGACCCATTTTGCCAAAAAAAAACATCTTTTTTATTATTATCTCACTTCCAAGATTTATGTGAAATTGTAATAAAGACTTGTATGTGTTTTCTATCAAAATCTTGATTTATTATTTTGAAAATGTTAACAAAAGTTGGTTAATGGAGGTAACTAATAATATTATTTGATTATTATATTACTCCAAATTCAAACAAAAGAGAGAACACAATACAAGGAGTCGATACTTTTTCATTTTTCAATTTGTACATAACTCAACAAGGTCCCACACATTCCCACTACTACTAGTCTACTACTACATAATAATACCCCTCTTCAAGCTCCGTCCTCAACCTCCCACTAAAGTCATGAAAACAAAAAGTTGCTTTCATCAAAGTCCACCTAAAAATAAAGGTAAAATGATAACAAATCATATTCAATCAAGTAAGCTTTTTGACAAACTCTTCCTTCCTACTGGAAATCCTACACTGATTCCATCTCCAAAGCCTGTTTTTTTTAATACCTTTCAATTAGACCAAACATGTAGATAGATGCATGCAGAGGGTGATGAAACAGCAAGAAACCAGAGTCATCGTGAGCAGTAGAAAGTAAGAAGCCAATGTTGGACCGTGTTGGATTGCTGTACAAACCCTTCTTCTTCATCCATCTCCAAATCCTACGGTGGAGGATTCGTCTCAGGCTTAACCACTGAAGATGTATCTGGAGGCTGAGAATGGTAAATTGCCATAGCCAATGAGATTGGCATCATGCAAAGAGCCTTAGACTGAAGAAGTTGCATAGCAGCGCCAACATTTTCTTCCATTAACTTAGCCACTTGACGCTCAGTCCCATCGTTTGACCATTTCTCCCACGCAGGTTGTGGAGTCCTTCCACCGTCACTTGTCTCATCCTATTGACATTTCAAGCAAACAATCTGAATCAAAACCCATTACAAAAGTTTTGATCTTTTTCTCCATCCTTTCTTTTTTCTTAAAAAGTTTTGTTTTCATACCTCAACTGATGATGACAAAGGCATATCAGTAACAAGTGGAGCAACAGCACCGGCTCCACCAAGACGACTCATGCTCAAAACCTACCAAAGTTGACCAAACAGAGATGGAAAAAAATCATTCAAAGGGATAAGCTTTGTCCCATGAAAATTATATATAAAAAAAAAAAGAAAGCTTTACTTTTTAGATGAGCATGGAAGATTTCACAAGAAGCACATAAAATATATATAAATAAAAATGATTTATTATCTTATATCAGAAATCCATCATTGCATACAATTTCTTTAGTGTCTGTCCCCATTATCTTATAAAGTAAAGAGACTTCCTTTTCTCTCTTACGAGAGCTTTAAGCAACCGACTGCATTTTGATAATACAGAATAAGAAACGTTTGATCGAAGAGATTATATAATAATGTAAGACATGATGATGATTGTAAATTATGGTTTTGATATGGTATAATAATCCTAAACCGTGATTAGGCTCCATTTGACAAAACAAAACAAAAAAGTGAAAAGAAAGAGACTAAATGCCAAAGAAAACAAAAGCATTTTGGCCTTGTTTATCATTTTTTACCACATTAAAAAACTCAATCTAATCATATTGAAATTGGGTTGAAGGGTAGGTGATTGTGGGACCAAAATTAAGACCTAAAATCCATCCGGAGAATTTAACATCACTCAACAACATTAAAGACTAGTATTTTAGATCTCTAATCCTATGGATAAAGAAAGAAATCTAGATCAAAACTGTACCTTAACTTGGAGCCTGAGAAACTTTACATAATCAACAATCTCATCGATCATAGCAGCTCTATCTGTCTGCAAAGGAAGACAGAAAAAAACAAACAACAAGTGTTAAACCTTCAAGAACTTGAAATTTTCTTCACAGATGAGTCTTCAGATGAAAGATACCGACCTTGTTCACAGTTGGTACAAGTTCCTGCAGTGCCCTGATCCTCTCTGCTATTCTTTCCCTACGTAGCTGTGGCCAAGCAAACATAAACTTTTCAGCTTATCCCTCCATGGAACAATACACATTGAATACAAAAGTTGAAGTGTATCAAACTTTACCCTTTCAGCGATGCTATGTGGATCAGTAGCCTGACCACGCCTAGCTCGAACCCTAGGTCGGATTGATGTTGGCTGATGTGGCGCCGGTGGAGCTGGCTGCTGCATCGGCTGTCCGTGGAAAACCTTTCAACAACACACAAAAGATGTAAGAACTATTGAAAAATTCAAACCCATTTGCACAAGCACTGACTCCATAAGTTGTAAAGGAAAATACTTTCATCACTATATCAATCAAACTAACAGATTTACTGATGGTAAGGCAAAAATGATTTAGCTTAAACCTTTAAGAACACTCATTATACCAAATTAGACAATAAGATCAGCCACACAGCTAAGAGCTATGTAGCATAAATTTTTCAACTTGGGTTTATCAAACAAAGTCTTGAGCCAAAAAAAAACACCCAAAGCAAAACCATCAACAATGATAAATATCTAAACTTTTCTAAATCTATAATCCATAAGTAAATCTCAAGACTTACTGCAGAAATCAAAAGCAAAATCAAAACAAAAAGTTACTAAAAATGTCCTCTTCAAAACCTCAAAATGATTTTACCTTTATTTTCTCAAGAACCAAACACACAGAAATGAAAAATCTGAGCAGCCAAGAAATTAACTTACAGGTTTCATAGAAGAACAACGATTATCAACAACATCATCTGAGAATCGTTTCCCACTTCCATGACCTCCTTCAGGTCTAAGAAAGCCAGGTCCTTTCCCTTGATCAAGACTTAAACCCAGAGGAAACATCTGATTGTGAAATCCAGTTGGTCCACTTCCTCCTAGCCCCGCCATGTGACTTCCTTCGTCGCCGGAACCCAACTGCAGCATCATCGGCGGTGCTCCTCCGCCCAATCCACCGTCGACTCCAGATAAACCGGCGGCGTTAGAAGCTGAGAAGTTAGGAAGGCCGAGGATTTGCTCGAAGAAATCATCAGAAGGAGTTTGGTCAGAAAGGTTCTCGTGAGGGTTGTTACTAGCCATTTGGTTTTGAGTTAAAAAAAAATGGATTTTTTTACTCGAACGAGTCCTGGTGAGTTACGATAAGCGAGTTCTAGCTTTCAGAGAGCAAATCTACATGCGAAAGCTAGAAATCTTTTTTTTTTAATTTGTTTGGTGATTGATGCTTTTAAAACGAATGAGGACGAAGAAGACAGAGACGACAAAGGAGCAGAAGAAAAGTGTAAACTTTATGCTCTGTTTATAAAATTGTCTTTTTTGTTTTAACGACCTTACTTTTTCGGATTATTTCAGTTTTGCCATTGTCATCTTCACCTTCCAGAAACGATAATTAAGTGGGCTAGGCCTTAATTAACTGGGCCGTATTTTTCCTTTTCTTCTAAACATGGGCCTTCTTTCACTCTTCCTAATTTTTTTTGTAACATCTGAGCACTCTTCGTAATTGTTTACTGTCAACTTCCATTGGTTTTCCTTTTTAACTATTCTGATTTTGTTTCTTCGTAACATCTGAGACTTTTTAAAAGTAGTGATTTATAAAATCAGAAGAGTTGAATTAGTTGCATTAAAAACAAATTATAATTATTTTGAATATGTAACTATTCAATTTAAAAGTAAGTAAAGCATTATTCCAGATCACATTTACCAACAGATATAAAAAAATGGGAATTTTGCATTATTATGATTTCGGACAACAGTTCGAGATTCTGACAAGAGATGTGAGCTGAAAGTTGACCACATCACATGCATGAATAGATTAGTTTTGATCACTTAAAATAGATTATTGCTACTGACGTATGCTTCAGTAATGTGATTCATGTGAACTTCAAACATATAAAATGAAAATGAAAATGAAGGAATAAGTATTCAGTTTCTTTCAACACGATTTTTGAAAACGATTGGTCACTGCGGATCTCTTCAATATATTTATATATAAATAAATAAAAGACAGGATTCCAAAATTATTTTGTTTTGGTCAATGATCTTCCTGGTATTTAAAAAAACAAAAATGAGGAAAGAAAATAAGAAGAATGGAATTTAGAAATGTATTACAGTAAATGATTGATAACATGCTTTAATTTAAACACGGATTAGAAACGAATAATGTGGAAACTGGAAAGGCCAAAACGCGTTTCCTAATTTGCCGTAAAGTTTTACAATAAAACTTACTGCATTAAGAAAATAATTGTTGCTTCTATATATGGTTGTCAATCTTACAGATTCTCTAACCATAATTATATTTCTCAAAATGCTGACAAAGGAGAGCAAATAAATCCTGACAAATCTTCTTCACTCGCTTCATCTTCTCTTCCTCCACCCGATTTTTTCCAGTGGCAGAGAGAAGACTGTTCCTTATCCCGATTTTGTTCTCAGATCGAACTTATTACAATCTGAAAATTCTGTCTTTTTTTTTTAATTTAATTATTAGACAGAGAGTTGTCGGGACGGAAAAACAGAGAAATGAGTCACGGAGAAGGTGTGTCGCTTGAATTCACTCCGACGTGGGTCGTCGCCGGAGTTTGTACAGTCATCGTCGCGATCTCGCTGGCGGTGGAGCGTTTACTTCACCATTTCGGTACTGTTCTTAAGAAGAAGAAACAAAAACCCCTTTACGAAGCCCTTCAAAAGGTTAAAGAAGGTAAACAACAAAAAAAACCTCTCTTTTTTTTTCTTCGTTTGGCTCTGTCTTTGTGAGTGGGTTCCACACTTCCACTGATCTTTTTGATCGATTCTTCATAGTTCCAATTGAAATTGTTCTTCAAGTTTCGATTTTTTCTGGGTTTTGGATTAGATAAACTAAACAGTGTTTTAACTTTTGAATGTTCTTCGTTTAATCAATTTTTTTCTGCTTTGCTACCAATTAGATGCCTTAATTATAGTTTGACAAAATCTTATGTGAAATGTGACTGTATCAGAATATAAGCAGCTGAGTCTTGAAAGTTAAAATCTTTACTACTTCACTTTTCGTTTCCTTTGGTGCAAATCTGTGGATTTATGATGAATCGTTTTACTATTGCAGTGTTGATGTTGATAAGGTTAATATTGGACCAATTGTTTGATAAATATCAGATTATAAGCAGCTAAAGTTGTGAAAGTTAAAACCTTTACTACATTTTTTTTTTGGTTGCTTTGGGGAAAAGGTGTGATATGTGATGAATCTTTATTGTGGATTTTTGCAGAGTTGATGTTGTTAGGTTTCATATCACTGTTACTGACGGTATTCCAAGGACTCATCGCCAAGTTCTGTGTGAACGAGGGTGTGCTTGATCACATGCTTCCATGTTCACATGCTGCAAAGCGTGAAGCTGAGGCAAGCGAGCACAAAAACGTAACAACGAAAGAACATTTTCAGACTTTTTTCCCTATCGTTGGAACCACTAGGCGTCTTCTTGCTGAACATGCTGCTGCTGAAGCTGGTTACTGTAACGCAAATGTAAATTATAAATCCTTTTTTACCGCTCATTTCATTGTAAATCTTGTTTAGGTGTTTTCTCTTTGCTAATTTCTTGTTTTTTCTTCTTCTTCAGGGTAAAGTACCATTGCTTTCTCTTGAGGCGTTGCACCATTTACATATCTTCATCTTCGTCCTCGCCATATCTCATGTGACATTCTGTGTTCTTACCGTGGTTTTTGGAAGCACGAGGGTGAGCATCAAAACCATATACTTGTCAATTTCTGTGAAACTGTGATTTACTAATGTTTTATGTGTTATTGTATAGATTCACCAATGGAAGAGATGGGAGGATTCGATTGCAAACGAGAGTTATGACCCCGAAGCAGGTACTTGATTGCTCTGGCTATACGTGAAGATGGTAGCTGAATCTTGTACGTATGGTTTTTGATTATTTTACTTTGCCTTTTTTGCAGCTTATAAGAAAAGAAGGGTCACTAGTGTGCAGAACCATGCTTTCATTAAAGATCATTTTCTTGGTATTGGTAAAGATTCAGTCTTCCTTGGATGGACGGTATGGTGTTTCTTTTCTTTTGTCTTTATATTGCATTTAATTGTTTTTGTTTTCTAGTATTTGTCTTTTGGAACTACCTGAATGTTGATGTTATGTGTATTTGTACATGAACAGCAATCATTTTTCAAGCAATTCTACGGATCTGTGACGAAATCAGATTACGTGACTTTGCGCCTTGGTTTCATTACGGTAAAATCTTGATCTGTTCATTTTGTAAACAAAGATTTGATTTCATCATTTAGACTAATATGACATGACATCTGTTTGGTGGTATTTCTCTCTACAGACACACTGTAAGGCAAATCCCAAGCTTAATTTCCACAAGTACATGATGCGTGCTCTTGAGGATGATTTCAAACAAGTGGTTGGTATTAGTTGGTATCTTTGGATCTTTGTCGTCATCTTCTTGCTCCTTAATGTTAATGGATGGCACACATATTTCTGGATTGCATTCATTCCCTTCATTGTGAGTCATTTTGTTTTTTTTTTCCCCCATTTTGTTTTCTCAGAATGTTCTCATTCTTCTGTTTAACTGAAGTAAACTTTGTAAATTTGAAGCTGCTTCTTGCCGTGGGAACAAAGTTGGAGCATGTGATATCACAGTTAGCGCACGAAGTTGCAGAGAAACATGTAGCCATTGAAGGAGAGTTAGTGGTGAAACCATCAGATGAGCATTTCTGGTTCAGCAGACCTCAGATTGTTCTCTACTTGATTCATTTCATCCTCTTCCAGAATGCTTTCGAGATTGCGTTTTTCTTTTGGATTTGGGTAACGTCAAGACACGGACTCTTTCAACTATTACAAAGTTTCCAAGATTCACTTGAAAATGGTTTAAGACTGAGAAGTATACTTTGTAGGTTACATATGGATTCGACTCGTGCATTATGGGACAAGTGAGATACATTGTTCCAAGATTGATTATCGGGTAAGCGAAGTGAAAAGATTTGATGTTTTTTTTGCATTTAACATAGCTTGGCATTTACTGATATGTTTCTTCTTTTCTGTAGGGTCTTCATTCAAGTGCTTTGTAGTTACAGTACACTGCCTCTCTACGCCATTGTCTCACAGGTAAAAAGCTATTGTATAGTTTCTACTAGAAAGCTTCAGAATCATTTGGTTTGGTTAAGTTAAAACTGATCCTCTGCTGATGTCAACAACAGATGGGAAGTAACTTCAAGAAGGCAATCTTCGAGGAGAATGTGCAGGTTGGTCTTGTTGGTTGGGCACAGAAAGTGAAGAACAAGAGAGAACTCAAAGCTGCAGCTAGTAATGGGGACGAAGGAAGCTCTCAGGCTGGTTCTGGTTCCGGTCCTGCTCCTGCTCCTGCTCCTGCTCGTGCTCCTGGTGCTGGTGCAGGTTTTGCAGGAATTCAGCTCAGCCGATTAACAAGAAACAATAACGCAGGGGAGACACAAAGTGAAATAACACCTGAACATAACAATTGATTATCTCTTCCTCCCATCATCAGAATTAGCTTCAAGGTCCTGTTTTTGTTGTCATACATAAGCTATGGTGACTTGGTTTTATAGTGGCTTGGCTTTTTTATCTGTTTTTGTTACAAATTGACCATTTTGGGATTCATCTGGTCGTACATGTATATTGTTGGGATAACATTGTAGCGAAGGTGTTCAATGTAGTTTTCAGTTCGATTATGTGTGGTTTGGATATAAACCAAACATACATTTTGGCAAATACCCGACAGGAACGTTAACTCATAATAGAAAGCACACAATCTTGACAAGGTACCAAACATATGAATCTCTTACAAGCAACTACAAGAAGCATGAAGAGAAAAAGAAGTAGAAGCCTAGAGTTGGGCATTTTGTGTGTTTTCATCGTCGACAGGATCAGAGAACAAAAACTTGGCATGAAGGAGAGAGTGGTGGAATTGTGAGGAGCTTCTTGAGGATGGCAGACGCTTTCTTCTCTCTGGAAGGATGTAGGGGCAGAGTGAGTTTCTTGAGGATTGTTGACTTCTCCAGCAAGTAACTCACTAGTTTCATCTCCCTCGCCTCGCCTATATATCTTCTTGGTGACGCTTCTTTTATCTCAACAAGCTCGAGAGATGGTAGGAAACACTGAGGTCCGTGTAAAAATTTCTCCTTGTGGACAATTTCAAATACCTGCAAATAGATTCGAGAATGTGATAATATACTTAAAACCATTTCCATTTCCATAGAAAGAAGAAAGGATAGATATTTGTGGTCCTAACCAAGGATAGATGTTTAAGACTGGGGCAGCTCTCAAGAAAGATTGGCAACATTTCCCATCTGAAGTCTTGGAAGTCAGCACGCAAGGAAGTGAGGTTAGGAAACAGAGGCAGTCGTTGGCGTCTCGAGTTACTATAAATGGCCTGCAAGGGCAAGAGCAAAAAAGTATCAGCCGCAGAGCAGAGCAGAGGTGACAAGACAAACAAATCTCTTATAAGAATATCATTTCAACCTTGAGAGTATCCGTGTGGATCGTCATAACTTTGACACCAGAGATCCCTATGAGAAAGCTACGAATCATATTTCTCATTGGGACATTATCTCCGGATCATACCTGTTTTTGCAGAGCGTGTTAAACGCGATATCGATATCCGCTTCAACAAGGGAACCGAGACTGTGTATTATGAAACTTTGGGCAAATATATCATAGATCCTGAGATACTCTAGCCTAGGGGCATCAATTGCAACCACTAGGTCTTTATAAAGCCTATGTCTCCTCCATGTAGACAAGGTTAGTGTAAAGCTTTTGAGAAGAGGGGAGCCTGAGATGAGCCTTCCCAAACCCCAATCCGTTGTACACCTAACCCAATCTAGAGCGATAACTTTGACAAAAGGTAAAGAAACAATTTTGGGATTAGGCAAGATAACCCCACGGAGGTTTAAGGATACTAAGCTCTCGCAAGTGTACACTGTTTGAGGTATCTCCACTGCTCTGCACGAAACATGGAGGTCTTGCACTTTCCGGTCAATAACAGTGCTGATCCACCGGATGAGACGAGAGACATCAACTTCATCATCCTCTTCTTCGGGTTCGTACGCGAACTTGAAATGTTGCAGACGCGACTCGCTGTTATAACTCAGAAGAAACCTGTCGATAAAGCTCGCGAAAGCAACGTGGTCCGGAAAATCATCTAAATCCAAGTCCAATCCAGGTACAAGCTTCCAGAAATTTCTCCACCAGCTTGATAACACACTGCATTTGACCACATCTTTGGTGCCAAGTTTCAGGAGAATCTGTAACATCAAGCACTCTGGCAAGTTTCTCAGCCTATCTACATGCTCTAGCTCGTCGTTTCCCTTCATTTTCCCTCCCTAAAAACATCGAATCGGAAAAGAAACCCTCAAAACTTGCTGTTTCTCGAATCGATTCAAAAATCTTTTAACAAAATTGAAAGAGAGTTTAAGATAATCAGGAAATCTGTACCTAGGGAAAATTAGCACCAATGAGCGAGAGAGAGTAGATCAAATTGGAGCGAAATCGAGTAACAGCTTCTGAAGATTCATAGAGAGGATGAATCGTCGTCGAATTTGCCGGTCTCCTTTTTTTTTCACTCTGCCGTCTAAAGTGTCTAAACCGGTTTAATATGGTTTTAATCGATTCGAAAAGGTTTATCGACACGGTTCTCTAAGATTGTCAATGCGTAAACCCGGTTCGTTTTAATTCGGGTTTATCTGATTTGTATAATTCGTCCCCTCGACCAAAAGAATTAATCAATCTAACCGAGAACGTTTGAATTGTGTAATTTATCAACAAATTTACAAGTTAATAGAGAGTTTTGAAGAAGAAGATTAGCATTTTGTTTCGATTGATTCAACTTAGAGATTACAATCGGTTTATGAACTTAATGCTGGTCGTGAATGTATACTGATGGTAAACATTACAGCGACGGTGGGAAACATCTGTTCACCTATATTGGTTTAGAATATAAAACCAAATATTAATCGTTTCAGGCTTTGCATTGTACATTTTTGGCTGCCTCTCTACGCCATTGTCTCACAGGTAAAAAAGCTAGTGTATGATTTCTACTAAAAGAGCTTCAGAATCATTTGGTTTGGTGAGTTAAAACTGATCCTCTGCTTAAGTCAACAACATATGGGAAGTAACTTCAAGAAAGCAATCTTGTTGGTTGGGCACAGAAAATGAAGAACAAGAGAGAACTAAAGCTGCAGCTAGAAATGGGGACGAAGGAAGCTCTCAGGCTGGTTCTGGTCCTGGTTCTGCTCCTGCTCCTGGTGCTGGTGCAAGTATTGCAGGAATTCAGCTCAGCCGATTAACGAGAAACAACGCAGGGGAGACACAAAATGAGATAACACCTGAACATAACAATTGAGTAGAGAGATGATTCTCTTCCCATCATCAGATTTAGCTTCAAGGTCCTGTTTTTGTTGTCATACATAAGCTCTAGTGACTTGATTTTTTATCTTTTTTTGTTACAAATTGACCATCTTTGGATTAGAGAATTGGGAACTTATATGGTCGTACATGTATATTGTTGGGATAAACATTGTAGCGATTATGTTGGCTTGGATATAAGCCAATTATTATTCTCTTTACGAGGCTTGGCATTTTACATACATTTTGGCAAATACTCGACAGGAACGCTAACTCAGAATATAAAGCACACGATCTTGACAAAGAACCTAACATATGATTCTCATACAAGCTACAAGAACCATGAAGAGAAAAAGAAGAAGTACAAGCATAGAGTTTGAGTTGGGCATTAGTAAATAATCTCAAAGACAACATTTTGTATGTTCATCGTTGACAGGATCAGAGAACAACAACTTGGCATGAAGGAGATCGTGTTGGAATTGAGAGGAACTTGTTGAGGATGACAGATGCTTTCTCCTTTCTGGAAGGATGTAAGGATAGAGTGAGCTTCTTGAGGATTGTTGACTTCTCCAGAAAGTAACTCACTAGTTTCATCTCCCTCGCCTCGTATATCTCTGTGAGTGACGCTCCTTCTTCTATCTCGACAAACTCGAGAGATGGTAGGAGACACCACCGAGTTCCAGGTGGTACAATACTGATTTCCTGACTTGTACATATATAAAACTTCTGCAAGTAGATGAAACAAGTTGAGTATGTGATGATTTACTTTTTCATTTCTATCAAAAAGAAAGGATATATATTTATGGGTTTTGCAAGTAATAAACGATATCTAACCAAGGATAGATGTTTTAGATTGGGGCAGCTCTCAAGAAAGATTGGCAACATTTCCCATCTGTAGCCATCCAAGTCAGCACACAAGGAGGTGAGGTTAGGAAACAGATGCAGTCGTTGGCGTCTCGAGTTTTCATAAATGGCCTGCAAAGCAAGAGCAAAAAAAGGCATCAGCCGCAGAGGTGACAAGACAACAACAAATGTCTTTACATAAGTAAAAGATCATATCAACTCAAACCTTGAGAGAAGACGTGTGGATCTTCATCACTTTGACACCAGAGATCGCTATGAGAAAACTACGAATCATATTTCTCATTGGTACATTATCCGGATCAAACGTGTTTTTGCAGAGCTTGTTAAACGCGATAGCGATATCCGCTTCAACAAGAGAACCTGGACTGTGTATGATGAATCTTTGTGCATAATGATCACGGATCTTGAGATACTCGAGCCTAGGAGCATCAACTGAAACTACTACATCTTCATTAGAACCACTGCCGAATAGAGAATTGGTTAGTGCAAAGCTTTTGAGAAGAGGGCAGCCTGAGATGAGCCTTCCTAAACCCAAATCCGTTGCACACCTAACAAAATCTAGAGTGATCACTTTGACACAAGGTAAAGAAACGAACTTTGGATCAGGCAAGATAACCCCACGGAGGTTTAAGGATACTAAGCTCTCGCAAGTGTACACTGATTGGGGTATCTCCAATTCAAAACCTCTCCCAATTGTGTACCAAACATGGAGGTGCTGCACTTTCCGCTCAATAGCAGTGCTGATCCACTGGGTGAGACGAGAAACATCAACATTTTCTTCCTCTTCTTCGGGTTCGTACGTGAACTTGAAATGTTGCAGACGCGACTCGCTGTTCAAACCCAGAAACCTATCGATAAAGCTCGCGAAAGCAACGTGGTCCCGAAAATCATCAAAATCCAGGTCTAAACCAGGTACAAGCTGCCACAGATTTCTCCACCCGCTTGATAACACACTACATTTAACCACATCCTTGGTGCCAAGTTTCAAGAGAATCTGTAACAACAAGCACTCTGGCAATTTTCTCAGCCAATCTACATGTTGTTCCTCTTTGTTTTTTACCATTTTCCTCTCCCTAGCATTGCAAACACCGAATTGAAAAAGAAACAAATTTAAAAATCGTCCAACAAATTTGAAAGCAAGTTTAAGATAATCAGGAAATGTGTACCTACAAATTAGGGGGAATTACCACGAAAGAGATGACAAAAGAGGGAGAGAGAGAGAGTAGATCAAAGAGCGAGATCGAGTAACAGCTTCTGAAGATTGAAAGAGATGATGAATCGTCGTCGAATTTTCGTTTTCCGGTGTCTCCTTTTTTACTGAAAGAAAAAGCGTTAAGCTGAGGAACAGAGAGGGAAGAGATTACTACATCAATGCGAAAACCTAGATTCTTAAGAACACTTGTCATCATCTCGTCGTCTTTCACAGAGAATCAATGGCTTCAAAACGACGATTTGACGCCTCTCTATTTCCTAAGTTTGTGTCGTGAAACGCTGCCGTTTTATCATTCGCTTTAGTTGATAAAAACGGCAGCGTTTTGCTTTGACTCAAATAGATCGGTTTGGAAAACTAAACCGGATTAAAATCAAATTCCGTTTTTCTGAAGTCAAAATCAAATCAAAGCCACACTACTGGCGCTAGTTGTGGCGAGACATTCTTTCATTTTCTTCTTCGAAATCGAAAGCTCGCAATGGATCTTCTCAAGAACCCTCCCGCCACAGTTGGTCTATCAGAGACTTTCGCTAGGTTAAAGTCACAAGGTAAAGTAATCAAAAATCTCTTCAATCCCCAAAAGTTTCCATACAAAAATGAGAAATATTTAACATGCCATATCTTGACAAAGTACCAAACATATGGTTCTCTTTCAACTTTCAAGCTACATTGACCATGAAGAGAAAAAGAAAAAATAGAGGAGAAGTAAGAAGCCTAGATAGAGTAGGCATTAATAAAAAGTTTCAAAGACAAACGTTTTGTATGTTCATCGTTGACACTTGACAGGATTAGAGAACAACAACTTGGCATGAGGGAGAGAGTGTTGGAAATGAGAGACACTTCTTGAGGATGGCAGATACTTTCTCCTCTCTGAGAGGATACAAGGACAGAGTGAGCTTCTTGAGGATTGTTGACTTCTCCAGCAAGTAACTCACTAGTTTCATCTCTCTCGCCTCGTCTATCTCACGTAGTGTCTTTTCTTTTATCTCAACAAACTCGAGAGATGGCAGGAAACACCGAGGTTCAGGGACATTAATAACTTTCTCTACTCTATATATATAATATTTCTGCAACTAACACCAAGTGGATTTGAGTATGTGATGATACACTTAAAACCATTTCCATCAGAAAGATAGGATGAGATGTTTATGGTTTTGCAAGCAAACGATTCCTAAGTCCTAACCAAGGATAGATGTTTAAGATTCGGGCAGCTCTCAAGAAAGCTTGGCAACATTTCCCATCCGTAGTCATGGAAGTCAGCACGTAAGGAAGTGATGTTAGGAAACAGAGGTAGTCGTTGGCATCTCGAGTTTTCATAAATGGCCTGCCAAGAGCAAAAGCATCAGAGGTGAAAACAAGTGCTTAAGCGAGCAGCATTTCATATATGTATATATATATATATGCTTACCTCGAGAAAATACGGATGGATCGTCATAACTGTGACACCAGATGACCAGAGATCCCGACGAGAAAATTACGAATCATATTTCTCATTGTTAGATGATCCGGATCAAACCTGTTGTTGAAATCCATGTAAAACGCGATGTCGATATGATTCGTATAAATTCGTCCATGACCAACAGAATCAATCAATTTAACCGACATCGTTTGAATTGTGTAATTGCAGATTAATCAAACAAATTTACATGTTCTAAAGAAGCGTTTAGAAACTTATTAGAGAGTTTTGAAGAAGAAGATTAGCAATTTGTTTCTATTTCTTCAACCTAGAGATTACAATCGGTTCATGAATTTAATGTTAGTGTAGGTAAACGTTACAGCGAGGGTGTTCAATGTAGTTTTCAACAAAACTATATTGGTTTAGATATAAACCATACATATTATTCGTTTCAGGCTTTGCATTTCACATTTTGGCAAAAATAGCCAAATACCTGACAAGACCGACCCAAGACAAAAAGATGAGGAAGAATTAACATGCAATCTTGACAAAAGTACCAAACACATATGATTCTGTTTCAAACATAAGTAGAAGCAAAGAGATAAATTACACAAAAGACAACAACATTTTGTGTGTTGGTCCGTTCATCATTGACAGGATCGGAGAACAACAACTTGGCATGAGGGAGAGAGTTTCGGAATTTTGAGGAGTTCCTTGAGGAAGGCATATGGTCTCTTCTTTCTGTTATTAGGACGTAAAGATAGAATGAGTTTCTTGAGGATTGTTGACTTCTCCAGGAAGTAAGTCGCTAGTTTTATGACTTTTATCACCCTCGCCTCGGTTATAATTCTTCTTGACGACTCTTCTTTTATCTCAACAGACTCGAGACATGGTAGGAAACACCGAGGTCCGGGGACATTAATAACTTCCTCTCCTCCATACATTTGATATACCTGCAAATGGATCTGAGTATGTGATAATATACTTGAACCCATTTCCATTTCTATCAAAAAGAAAGGACGGATATTTGTGGTTTTGCAAGTAAACGGATCCTAACCAAGGAAAGGTCTTTAAGATTGGGGCAGCTCTCAAGAAAGATTGGCAACATTTCCCATCTGCAGTCATCCACGACAGCACGCAGGGAAGTGAGGTTAGGAAACAGAGGCAGTCGTTGGCGTCTCGAGTTATTATAAATGGCCTGCAAGAGCAAGAGCAACCAAAGCATCAGCCGCAGAGGTGACAAGACAAGAACAAAAGTCTTTATATAAGTAAAAGATCATATCAATTCAAACCTCGAGAAAATACGTATGGATGTTCATGACTTTGACACTAGAGATCCCCATGAGAAAACTACGAATCATGTTTCTCATTGTTAGATTATCCGGATCAAACCTGTTTTTGCAGAGCACGTTAAACGCGATACCGATATCAGCTTCAGCAAGGGAACCGGGACTGTGTATCATGAAACTTTGGGCAAAATAATCAAAGATCTTGAGATACTCAAGCCTAGGGGCATCAACTGCAACTACTAGATCTTCAAAAGAAGCAATGCTGAATAGAGGATCGGTTAGTGTAAAGCTTTTGAGGAGAGGGCAGCCTGAGATGAGCAATACTAAACCCCAATCCCTTGTAAACCTAACCAAATCTAGAGTGATCACTTTGACACAAGGTAAAGAAACAATTTTGGGATTAGGCAAGCAAACCCCACGGAGGTTTAAGGATACCAAGCTCTCACAAGTGTACACTGTTTGAGGTATCTCCAATTCATAGTCTCTCCCGGTTGTGTACCAAACATGGAGGTGTTGCACTTTCCGGTCAACAGCAGTGCCGATCCACCGGGTGAGACGAACAAGATCAACTTCGTCTTCCTCTTCTTCGGGTTCGTACGCGAACTTGAAATGTTGCAGACGCGACTCGCTGTTCAAACCCAGAAACCTATCGATAAAGCTCGCGAAAGCAACGTGGTCCCGAAAATCATCAAAATCCAAGTCTAGTCCAGGTACCAACTTCCAGACATTTCTCCACTCGCTTGATAACACACTACATTTGACCACATCTTTGGTTGGGAGATTCAACAGAATCCGTAACAGCAAGCACTCATGCAAGTTTCTCAGCCTATCTTCATGTTGTTGTTGTTGTTGGTCGTCGTTTTCCTTCATTTTCCCTCCCTAGCAAAAACAGAATATCCTAAAGACTTGTTTTTTTTCTTTATCGAATCGAAAGAGAGTTTAAGATAATCAGGAAATCTTTACCTACAAATTAGGGGCTTACCACGAGAGAGAGAGTAGATCAAAATGGAGCGAGAGTAATAGCTTCTGAAGATTTTAGAGAGATGATGAATCGCCGTGGAATTTTTCCGGTGTTTATTTTGTTTTTTTTTTTGTAATTCTACTGCGAGAAGTAGCTTTAAGCTGAAGAAGATAGAGGGTTGGTCAAATGAAAAAATGGTGGTCAAAGATAAAACGGCTGCGTTTCAAGATACAAAGGTCACTTCGCTTTTAAGGACAAAAACAGAGAAGAAAAACAAGCCATGCTCAATGTGTGTGATAAAGACTTGTACGGAGGAACTTATGGTTTTGAAGCCGTTGATTCGCTGTTGATGACAAGTGCTCTTTTTGTTCTAGCTTCACTCTCTCTCTCTTTCAGCTTAAACGGCTGCGTTTTAATTTTTAAGATACAATCATACAAAGGTCACTTTGTATCTCGGTGTAATACTTTTAACATTTGCTCTAATTTTTTACTCTAACCGATTCGTTCATTTTTCGAGTGCACTCCAGATCGGTTTAGATTCGATGAGTAAAGAAAAACAAAACAATCTGTATACAGTTGGTTTTATTTTGCTTCGGTTTGGAAAACTAAACCGGACTAAAATCAATTTCCCTTTTCTCTGGAGTCAAAATCAAATCAAAGCCAAAACAGTAAACTACTGAACTGGCGCTAGTAGTATAGTAGCGACATTCATTTTCTTCTTCGAAATCGAAAGCTCGCAATGGATCTTCTCAAGAACCCTTCCGCCACAGTTGGTCTATCAGAGACTTTCGCAAGGCTAAAGTCACAAGGCAAAGTAATCAAAAATCTCTTCAATCCCCAAAAGTTTCATTTCTGATCTGGGTTCTTCTTTCTTCTCGATTAAAATTTGATTGTTGGTGAAATCGAAATCAATTTTCTTTTAGGTGGCTCTGATTCCGTATATCACAGCTGGTGATCCAGATCTTTCGACAACAGCGAAAGCTCTCAAAGTGCTTGACTCGTGTGGCTCCGACATCATCGAACTCGGTGTCCCATACTCTGATCCATTAGCTGATGGTCCAGCAATCCAGGTTCGACCCACACAAAACCCTCACTATTCAGTCATCTTCTTCTTCTTCTAAATCTTAAAAAAAAAAGACCTTCTCTTTCTTTGTTTTAGGCTGCTGCGAGACGTTCCTTGCTTAAAGGAACCAACTTTAACTCCATTATCTCTATGCTTAAAGAGGTATATGCTGTTTTGATTACTTACTCCCTCTTTGCTTTTATATATAGCTTATAGATGATGAAATTTACAACGAAGTAGTGTATTTGGTACTCTTGGCTTTAGTGTTCTTAGAAAGGGACTCTCTTTATTCCATGTTTCTCAGGTTATTCCTCAGTTATCTTGTCCAATTGCATTGTTTACGTATTACAACCCGATCCTACGGCGAGGAATCGAGAACTACATGACTATTATAAAGAATGCTGGAGTCCATGGTACATTGACATTTGCTTCCATTTGTTCTTGGTTCCTGTCTTATCTGCATTAACATTTTATTACATGACATGGTGTCTCTTCATAGGGCTTCTTGTCCCTGATGTTCCACTGGAAGAGACTGAGTCTCTGCGGAGGGAAGCTCAAAAGCATCAGATTGAACTTGTATGGATGTTCTTCTCTCTAAGATAACATCTTTCATACCAAACTGTTTCCTTTCCTCTATCATATTAATTTTGTTCTCCTTAAGGTACTGCTCACAACACCCACAACTCCGAAGGAGCGAATGAATGCCATTGTCGAAGCATCCGAAGGATTCATCTATCTCGTAAGATCACAGTTTTCGACTCTTGAGATCAGTCTAATGACTAGTAAGCTTCGTGTTCTTACGCATGAATGTTGTTATTCGAGCTCTTTTCAGGTAAGTGCAGTAGGAGTTACTGGTACAAGAGATTCTGTTAACGACAAAGTTCAGTCTCTTCTACAACAAATCAAAGAGGCCACAAGCAAACCTGTCGCGGTTGGGTTTGGAATATCAAAACCTGAGCATGTGAAACAGGTTTGGCTGCACAGTCACTGGCTCAGCAGTCAGCAATATATTGGCATTGTGATGTGTTAACGTGGCCCGGTTTGTTTCACATTTTACAGGTAGCTGAATGGGGAGCAGACGGAGTCATTGTAGGTAGTGCGATGGTTAAGATTTTGGGAGAGGCTGAAACACCTGAGCAAGGACTTAAGGAGCTAGAAGTTTTCACTAAATCTTTGAAGGCTGCTCTTGTCTCTTGATTCTTGAATACACAATGGTTTCTCTTAATGTAATGCAAAAGAACCATATGGTGCTGTTACCATTGCTTCTTAAGAATGTAACATCCATCTCCAAATAAAAATCAAGAGTTTTACATTATTGAATATTTCCGAGTTTCAAAAGGAAAAATACAAGAAATGTCAAAAACAAACAAATGACATAAGCTCAGCAAAGCTTGCAAGAAATGTATATGTTTTAACGCTGTGAGACTGATTCGGCAGAGAAGAGGTACTTGACACGGGAGAGAACCGAATCATGAGCAGGGTCATATGGATGGTCCTTGGAAGGGATCTCCAGAATTGCAGGAACTGGCTTGTTGTAGCTATCCACCAAGAACCGGATCATATTGGCAATCTACAAGCACGAAAACTTCTCGTTATGTTTTTCGACCATGTAGAAAGAAACAGGTATTGAGCACATAGATATAGAGCTCATCAATGGTATGCCCCAAAAGGCTGATGCAAAGGATCCTTGAATACTATTGCTAGGAACAAGATAGCAAGAACTACCCTACGTGATGGTGAGACCTTGATCAATGTTTAAAAGGGTGCAAGCAAGGACGAGATTCATTAATGGCAGTAAACATAAGGGGGTCAATAAAGTGGAAGAGAGTACACGTCAATGACCTCTTTGATATCGACTCAAATAAAACAGCACAGACACAGCAGTTAAGATAAGTAACAAGAGCAAGTATACTAGACTTGGAAGAAAGCACTTACATATTGGCTCATGAGAATGATAGCAATATCATCCCTTGATGAGAATTCCTTGAAAGCATCCTCAATTTGTCTCACAGTTGTCTCTATTAGACACACAAAAAAGAAGGGAAAAATCAATTCATTTACAATTCTACAGAAATAAAAGTGAGGAAAGTTATCTCCTAACAAGACCACATGAAGTTGATTTGATGGAAAAATTCAACGAATTAAACTTTTTTTTGTAATAAAGGAAGATTATCTTCCGTAAGGATCATTATGAGTTAAAAATGCATACTCGAATCCACGATGAGGTAATTGGTCTTTCTCCTTATGTCAACGTTACCAACTCCAGCCATCAAAAATCCAACTACGGTGTCCTGTACACAACAGTTTAGACAAGTAAGAGATGTCGGAGATTGCCAGTTTCAAACAATTCTGCCACCAAGTGACGGAAAAAATGCCACGAAACTTGCAAGTCAACATGAAAATAAGAGACTACACATAATTTTCTTGTAACTAGATAGAATACCATTGCGTAAATCCATTTCTCATGCCAGAACAGTCGAATTTAACACACACAAAAACCATGTTTTAGCCAAATAAAACTCATGAGTCCTTGCTATTCAATGATGATACAGTTTCTAGGAAGACCTTAAAGAAGATTTCTAGTGATAATACAGTTGAAACGACAGTTCAGTGATAGCAGGTCAGATCAACTGCAGATTTGGTGTGATCCAAAATCGAGGAAAACACAAAAAGACGAAAATGCTATCCAAGATTGACAAATTACACACGGCTTCAGAAACAAATTCAAGGTCAGGCAAATTACCGATGGAAAAATTTATACACGCAACGCAATGATGATAAATTCAACCAGAGGATCCTAATAAAAAAACAGATTCTAAGGAAATCGAACCACCGAAACTCAAATCACCCATCAGCAGAAGTATATAAAAAACGAGACTTTCCGTAACGATTTACCTCATCGGCGATCATTGCGATGAGGGCAGAGTTGCGAGCGGGGATCGAAGCTCTCCCAGCCATTTTGATTCAACTACACACGAAAAAACGAGCCCAGAAGAAAAATCAATCCAGCGAAAACAATTACCGAAATTGGGTAAAACCCCTAAATCAATTCCTGATCTTAGATCGGAAAAACAAAGGATTTGGAAATGAAGACAAAGCTCTTCGATTTCACTCAATTACCTCTTCTCTCTCTGTTTTCTCTTCGTTCTCCGATTTGATTTGATAGATTCGTAATCAATACCACCAAAGACCACGCGCAAAGAAAAAAAACTTGAAGCCAGCATACAATTCAATTGACTATAATACCCCAGATTATTAAACGTAATAACAATATCACCCTCTTATAATAATTGCATTTCTATAGTATAAATGGCAAAAGTGTAATTAATGGTGGGGGTAAAACGATATGAGTGCGAGTCCCATCAAAGCCAGCTTGCCTTTTCAAGGGTATTTTCGTCTTTACGTTACCTTCTTTCTTGTCTCTACTTCAGAGAAACCTCTGTTGATATGTGAAGCAGAACAAAGCAAAAAATCAACAGAGAGAGAGAAGAGTGAGCAGAGCTGCAATGGCGGATTCTCACTCTCTCAACAATCAGCTCTCGGGACATACTTCTATCTTCGGTTTACGTTTATGGGTCGTTCTCGGCGTTTGCGTCGGAGCCGGAATCGTTCTTCTACTGTTTATTATCTCCCTCTGGTTCATTTACAGACGAAGCAACAACAACAAATCTCTCGACTCCTCCTCTAAATCGAATCACACGATCGTCCCAGTAGTTTCCAAGGAGATTCAGGAGATTCGGGTCGACCCATCTCGACAGAATTCCAACCCAATTCAACCCGACCCAACCCCAGAGACACACCAAAACCAAGCTGTCGCTAACAACCGAGAAGACGAAAACAAAATCCATATCGAAATCGGAAAGGATCATCGGATTTCGTACCCGGAGCGAGGAGGTTGGACTGGTTCCGGGTCCGGTTCCGGGTCGGGTGATCAGGGCTTAACCATGTCGGGTCCTGAGGTTTCTCATTTAGGTTGGGGACACTGGTACACGCTGAGAGAGCTCGAGCTTTCTACAAATGGATTCGCCGACGAGAATGTGATCGGACAAGGAGGTTACGGGATCGTGTACAGAGGCGTGCTTGAGGACAAATCAATGGTGGCTATAAAGAATCTGCTCAACAACAGAGGACAAGCTGAGAAAGAATTCAAAGTCGAAGTCGAAGCGATCGGACGAGTGAGACACAAGAATCTGGTGAGGTTGCTTGGCTATTGCGTTGAAGGAGCTCATAGGATGTTAGTTTACGAGTATGTTGATAATGGGAACTTAGAGCAATGGCTTCATGGTGGAGGGTTAGGGTTAAAGAGTCCTCTTACTTGGGATATAAGAATGAACATTGTTCTTGGAACAGCGAAAGGGTTAATGTATTTACACGAAGGTCTCGAGCCTAAAGTTGTTCATCGTGACATTAAATCGAGTAATATCTTGCTCGACAAGCAATGGAACGCTAAAGTTTCAGACTTTGGGCTAGCGAAGCTCTTGGGTTCGGAGATGAGCTATGTGACTACTCGTGTGATGGGTACGTTTGGGTATGTGGCTCCTGAGTACGCGAGTACTGGGATGTTGAATGAGAGGAGCGATGTTTATAGCTTTGGTGTTCTTGTTATGGAGGTGATCTCAGGGAGGAGTCCTGTGGATTATAGCCGGCCTCAGGGAGAAGTGAATCTTGTTGAGTGGTTGAAGAGGATGGTGTCGAATCGAGAAGCGGAAGGAGTTTTGGATCCGAGGATGATGGAGAAACCGTCGTTGAGGTCGTTGAAGCGGACGCTGTTGGTAGCTTTGAGATGTGTTGATCCTAATGCTCAAAAGAGACCAAAGATGGGCCATATCATTCACATGCTTGAAGCTGAGGACTTGGTTCCAAGAGATGATCGGAGAAACTCCGGCGGGGGAGGAGGAGATCCGGGAAGGTCACCGCGGAAGATGAATGCGGCGACGGAATCAGAGGATGAGAGTGTTAATTCCGTTCTGATAAAAAATGACCAGCTAGCTTTGGAGAAGAATGAGGAGAATCAGTAAAAGCGAAGAAGCTTTGGCATTATAGTTTTGTAAACTGTTTTTAGAAGTTTTGTCTTGTGTGTATCAGTGTATGTGTGTAGATTCTTGTAATTTTGCAATAATTTAAAATGTGGCTTCATAGAGAGTAATCTATATGGTCTTTTGTTGTCACTCATTAGGTGAGGGGATACTGTTGTAATATATTATATATCTATAGTGATTTGTTTGTTATATTATTTGTTGTGACATTTTTCTCAGTGTCTTGTGATTTATATATATGTTAATTAAAAAAAAAACTGTGTGATTTCACAAATTTGTTAGTTGTTTTCAGAAGTTTCTTTCTAGTTGTGTGGAGATTATTGAACTATTGATCTATGGTTATTTCTTTCCTTTGCCTGCCTGTGGACTCCATTGTAATATAGCCAACGTGATTTCATTTGTTTGTTATGTTTTCGGTGCATTTATTTCAAGGCCTTTTGATGTATGAATACAAAGTAAGAAACTACACACAGCACGCAAGTTTACCGGAAGGAAGCTTTATTTACGATATCATGTTTGTCAATCAGAATCGGAATCGGAATCGGAATCCGAAAGAAGCTTTCATTGGATTTTCTAAAATACCTCCATAAAAATGATTTGAAAATTTACAATTCAATTATGAAATTCGTCTTAGAACCATGATATCGTAAATAAAAATGAAAATTTTATATGTTACTTATATATACAAAAACGAAAATTAGTATATCACGTATAAAATTTGGCATTTGCAAAGACTATGATTTTCATTTTTTCATCTATAAACAAAATTTATGCTTAGAAAGAGTGAGTCTTATTAGTTGAATAATATTAGGGTATCTCAAAAAGAATTTGAATTTAGTGATTTTTTTAAAAAACACAGAATGTGAAATGGTTTTATTTGATGGATTTGAGAATAATGAGAACAAAAAATCAAATTAGGTTTTTTATTTGAATTACTTTTCAATTATTATCAGTTGAGTTATATAAATTGATATATTTGATTTATGTTATAGACACTTCCAACATATGTATCCGCTAAATTTTTTTAAATGTTCGTTTTTCTATTTCCAAACGCTTCCGTTATCGGATTTTAATTCTATGCAACTTAGATAAAAAAAAAATAGAGTGTGCCTTCCATAAATTGAAGTGATTAATGTATGCTGGTTTACCTTTTTATGGAAAGATTACTGGACGTTATACCAATACATGCATGTATCAAAAACCATATTACTCATAATTTTTATCGAAACTATTTCTAAAATGTTTTTTTTTGTAGATATTTTTATACACAGAATATTCTTTTGTAAGTGGACCTAATGCAAATAGGCCAGAGCCGACAAAAGAATCAGAAAGTAACTCTCACAAAAAGTGAAGAAGAAATGAACAGTATCTTCTCCATTGACGATTTCTCCGATCCCTTTTGGGAAGCACCTCCGCCTCTTAATCCGGACTCAGCCAAGGCTGTTACCGCGGAGGAGGTTAGCCAGAGTCAGCCGGAATGGACTTTCGAGATGTTTCTGGAAGAGATTTCCTCGTCGGTGAGCTCGGAGCCAGTGGGAAACAACAACAACAACAACAACGCCATCGTCGGAGTTTCCTCGGCGCAATCCCTTCCTTCTGTTTCGGGACAGAACGATTTCGAGGACGACAGTCGATTCCGCCGCGATCGCGATTGGGATTCCGCCGCTCCGATTCCGCCGTCGACGGTGATTGCTGATTCCGATGATTACCGTCGCGTTCTCAAAAACAAGCTTGAGACTGAGTGTGCTTCTGCTGTAGCTCTAAGGGTTATCTTCTATTTCCCTCTTTTAGTTAATCTCTATCTGTAATTTGTGCGTTTTTATTGCATTAAGAAGATTCTAAATCTCAGGCTCTTATGTTCTCTCTCCTTTTGTGTTGCGCAGGCTGAGTCTGTGAAGCCTGAAGATTCGACTAGCTCTCCCGAAACTCAGTTTCAACCAGCTCAATCCAGTCCTCTCGCTCAAGGTAAAGACTTAAGAGCCTTATCTTGTTGATGAGCGAAGATAAACTCTGCTGATTCATTTCTGGTCTCTGCATGAAACGTTGTGTTTGTAAATTTGATACCAATTTATGAAACTATACTGTAGAAATGGAAATGGTTGATTTGAAAGCTTTTGTTAGATCATGCGCCTAGACTTAGTATCCATCAAGTTTCAATATTTATGAAACTTTCTCCATGAAATTTATCTTCTTTCTGGAAGACCAATAAGATTGGGATTGAGATGGATTCTGGTGGTTAGTTCAGTTTTTTCTTTAACAGGAGCGCCTAATTTATGATCTGATATGAACGTTTCTGTGTTTTTGTAAATTTGATATCAAGTTAAGAAATGGAAAATGGTTATTTAGAGAAGATTTTGTTAGATCATGCGCCTAGATTTACTACTATCCATCAAGTTTCAATCTTTTTTGCTACTTTCTCCTCCGTAATATTCGTCTGCTTTCTGGAAGACCAATACGCTTTTAGCTACTATTTGTCTTTCAGATACGTCTTTTGAGTCTTACACAAAGTAAGTTTAATCATTGGTAGGTTCTTTGATGACCAGTGGAGAACGTGGTGTCTCTTCTCCATTACCAGCTGAGCTGAAAAAAACTGGCGTAGTACCAATGAAGCAGGTCATGAGTGGATCATCGAGAGAATATTCTGATGACGATGACCTTGATGAAGAGAATGAAACCACTGGTTCCTTGAAACCAGAAGACGTCAAAAAATCCAGAAGGTAAAGTATTCAGTTTTCTCCAATCCCTTGTCTTTCGATCTCTATCTTCACAGTTTTGGACAACCTTGTTCTTTGTAGGATGCTGTCAAACCGAGAGTCAGCAAGGCGATCTAGAAGGAGAAAGCAGGAGCAAACATGTGATCTCGAAACACAGGTTTCATACTTACATCCTCTCAAAACGTCTTATTTTTGTGTTAAAATTATATTAATGAGAGACCTAATTTCTGTTAGGTCAATGAGCTAAAAGGTGAACATTCAACACTTCTGAAGCAACTGAGCAGCATGAATCACAAGTATGATGACGCTGCTGTTGGCAATAGAATACTAAAAGCTGACATTGAGACATTAAGAGCTAAGGTAATACATAAGACTTCATTTATTTCTCCCTCTCTCCGTTTTTCCTAACTACACTTACGTTAGCAACTTCCATGTATTGTTGTTAAGGTGAAAATGGCGGAAGAAACTGTTAAGAGAGTGACAGGAATGAATCCACTGCTTCTCGGGAGATCAAACGGACATAACAACAACAACAACATCAGAGTGCCATTAACTGGTAACCACAGGATGGATTCTTCTTGCATCATTCCAGCTTTTCAACCACAATCAAACCTAAACCATTTGCCAAATCCCAACATTGGCATGCCAAGACTCGATAACAGTTTCGCTCCTCCTCCTCCTCCATCCGTAAACTCCCAAACAAACTCTCACTTGCAGAGGATAAGAAATGCGCAAAATCACCATGTTGCTCCAAGCACTAGTCCATATGGCTGGAATCCTGAACCTCAGAACGATACATCATGGTAAGCTAAAAAATGGCTCTTTTTTATGACTATTTTAACTTTTATGATCCATGTTTATGCATATCAGATTCTTCTTGTTTTTCGCTCGTTTTGCAGGCCAAAGAAATGCATAGACTGATGAAGCAAGAAGCGGAGTTTGGAGCTTTTATCAGTCTCTCTGTATCTCGTATTGTAAGTGTTATAAGTTATTAACCATGAGGATACATTTGTGAAAACACAAGTCTCATGGCTTCATTAACATTACAAGATTCTTATTTAGAGAATCGTTTTTCTATTTATAGCTTAATAAACAGAGTGGAGATTCTGTTTTTATCCAATTAAATAAGGAAAAGTCGAATCGTATCTAATTTTTTCCCTCTCATTAAATTCCGACAACCTCGGCGATGTCCATGGTAGATCGAACAAGCAACCACATTTTCTGATTCAGAAAAAGGAAAACAAAAAAAAGAAACAGAGGAGAAAAGGAGACGACGACGACGACAAACAAGTCAACGGAAAAAAAGCCGTCGTTCTTCCCTCTTTTCCTCTGTTTTCGACATTTTCTTCACGGCGTACGTTAGTCAAAATGGGTTCGAGTAAGCTAAAACGCGCCATAGGAGCCGTGAAAGACCAGACAAGCCTGGGATTAGCGAAAGTCGGAGGTCGAGGCAGTTTTATAACGGAGCTCGAAATAGCCATCGTGAAAGCAACGCGACACGACGAATATCCAGCGGATGAGAAATACATCAGAGAGATCTTAAGCCTAACGTCCTACTCACGCAACTACGTAAGCGCTTGTGTTTCAACTCTCTCTCGACGTCTCAACAAGACCAAGAACTGGTTGGTTGCTCTCAAAACCTTGATTTTGGTCCAACGTTTGTTAACAGAAGGAGACAGAGCGTACGAGCAAGAGATCTTCTTCGCCACGAGACGAGGAACGAGATTGCTTAACATGTCTGATTTCAGAGACGCGAATCGTTCTGATTCGTGGGATTACTCTGCTTTTGTTCGGACTTACGCTCTGTATTTGGACGATCGGCTTGATTTCCGGATGCAAGGAAAGAGAGGGAAACACGGTAATGATGGTGGTGATTCCGGTGACGACGAAGATGATCATCGAGAGACCAATGCCAATATTCGGTCGAGAGCTCTTGTGGTTAAGACCAAACCAGTCACAGAGATGAAAACAGAGAAAATCTTCACCAGAGTACATCATTTACAACAGCTTCTTGATCGGTTCTTGGCTTGTCGTCCAACAGGTATTAACTTGCGTCTTACGTTTTGTTTTCCCCACTCTCAACTTTCTTGTCTAACAAGTTAGGTCTCTCTGTAACAGGTAATGCGAAGAACAACAGAGTGGTGATAGTGGCTTTGTATCCTATAGTGAAAGAGAGTTTTCAGATATATTACAACGTAACAGAGATAATGGGAGTGTTGATAGATCGATTTATGGAGTTAGACATTCATGATTCGATCAAAGTCTATGACATCTTCTCTCGAGTTTCGAAACAGTTGGATGAGTTAGATCCGTTTTACGGATGGTGTAAGAAGATGGGAGTTGCAAGATCTTCAGAGTATCCAGAGTTGGAGAAGATCACACAGAAGAAACTTGATCTCATGGATGAGTTCATAAGAGATAAATCTGCTTTAGCTGCGCAAACATCTAAATCATCATCAAGAAACTCTAACAAATCCGAAGAAGAGGAAGAGAGAAAAACAGAGGAAGTTCAAGAAGAAGATTTCAACACCATTAAAGCATTACCAGCACCGAATCACGAAGAGGAAGAGGAAAAAGAAGAAATGGAAACAAAGAAAGATATTCAAGAAGTGGTTTCAAGACAAGATCAAGAAGGTGATTTGCTGGATTTAACTGACGAGGCGGTTGAAACGGGAGGAGCGGTTGGTGATAGTTTGGCGTTAGCGTTATTCGATGGAGAGGTAGCGACTGAGACTGCGTCTGGACCGGGGTGGGAAGCGTTTGATGACGATTCAGCGGACTGGGAGACAGCTTTGGTGAAATCAGCGACGAGATTGTCGGGACAAAAGAGTGAGCTTGGAGGAGGATTTGACAGGTTGTTGCTTGATGGAATGTATCAGTACGGTGCGGTTAACGCGGCGGTTCAAACGTCTACGGCTTATGGAAGCAGTGGAAGTGCGAGTAGCGTTGCGTTTGGTTCTGCAGGAACACCAGCAGGTAAGATATACAAAATAATATTTATCAATAATATTTATTGCGTTTGCGTTTGGCTTTGGTTTGACTAATAATGAATATGATCTTGAAACATGGTGATGCAGCCTCTATTTTGGCATTGCCGGCGCCACCACCGATGGCCAACGGAAACAGAGTAGGAAGCAAAAGTCAGGTGATAGTAGACCCATTTGCGGCGTCGCTAGAGGTGGCACCACCACCGTACGTGCAAATGAATGATTTGGAGAGAAAGCAAAGATTGTTGATGGAAGAACAAATGATGTGGGATCAGTACAACAGAAATGGAAGACAAGGTTACATGAATTTCATACAAAACCAACAACAACATTATCAGCTTCCATACTCCATGGGACCTTACTCTTACACACCTCGTTATTGATATTATATAAACAAACAAAAGCTATCACACCATTGAAGAGCTTAAGTGATTTTTTGTTGTTCTCTCTCGGACATTATGAACTCTTCTGGTTAATAGTTCTTAATATTACCCTAAGTGTTTTAGTGCATCTTGTAATATTATTTTGTGAGAGTCACTACTTAAATTCTTCATAAACCACTTTTGTGTTCTTTTACTATCAGCAATCCGTTAATCAATCTATAAACCAGATAATCAAGAAATGGAAATGTTAAAAAATTTAAAATCGTAATAACTTCAGGTTTTAAAATGTGGAATTGTGGACCAATTCAGTAAATTATAGGAATAAAAAAGAAAAAAATTGAGAGAGGGATAGTATTTGAGTGGCCAGAGGATGAGATAGCATTGAGGATAACACATTCAACCTTCCGTCTTCTTCTTCCTTCCCAATATACGACCACAAACCTCCTCATCCTTCTAGTCTCGTAGTGTACAACCATGGCCTCTGTTCCTGTGTTAGTGTCACTACCCATCCACAAGCATTTCATGGTGCCTTGGAATGATATGCGGAGAGGTGATTGCTGTGGACGCTTCAATCTATCACTGGTGGCTACTATTGCAAAATCTGCGATTTTTTCGTCCACAAGATATGTGGCGACGGGCCTCCGAATATATCCAACACCCATCACACTCCCTTCACACTCTTCAGCTGCTTCAAGTCATGGCATTATTGCGATTTATGTGGAAGGAATATTGGATCGATGCTATTGTTGTGAGATATGTGACTTCGACGTGTGTCTATACTGTGCCAAGTACCCACCACCACCAGAGGTTATTGACATTTCCGAGACGCATCCTCACAAGCTCACACTGTCAAGGAGCGGACAGAGTTTGTCTGTGATGCCAAATGTGGAAAGCGTGGTTATGGGTTTCTTACAAATGTGACGAATGTGATTTAGCATTCCATGTGGAGTGCGTATGGTACTCATACCCATCGGATGTGATACGCCCCAAAGAAGTAAACCACTCTTACCATTCCTTGCACCCTCTCAAGCTCATTACAGGCGATCCACCGGACTATTCCGATGGAAAATGTCGTCTTGTGGAAGAAAGGTTGATAAATGGTTTTATCATTGTTCTTCTTGTAACTTCACCTTGGATTTGCGCTGTGTTTTGACCCCACCACCACAATCTCTTGTGGATTTGAAAGTGCATGATCACCAACTCACCCTTCTCCCAAGACTCGATTCTTTTACATGTAATGCTTGCGGGCTCAAGGGAGATCGAAGCCCTTACGCATGTTTTCAATGTGGTTTCATGATCCATCGAGATGTCTTGGCCTTCCACGCGTCATAAACATCAATCGGCATGATCATCGTGTTTCTCGCACTTCTCTTCTTGGTGTTGTGAATTCTGTATGTGGAGTTTGTCGCCAGAAGGTGGATTGGACTTGTGGGGGTTATCTTGTAAGAGGTGCACTGGCTATGTCGTGCATTCGAAATGTGCTACCAAGAGAAGGATGTTGGAACGGGAAAGAACTTGAAGGAGTACCTGAAGAAACAGAAGATATAGAGCCATATGTGGTGAATTGATGACAACACGATACAACATTTTAGCCACAAAGAGCATTATCTAAGACTTAATGATGATGGTATTCTGTATGAGGAGAACAACCGTTGCAGCGCATGCATCCATCCCGTCGGTCTCCAGTCCTATTATGGCTGTCTCAGTTGTGATTTCATTCTCCATCAAAACTGCGCTAAACTTCCTAGGAAGAAATGGCATGTGCTTCACAATGATCGACTTACTTTAGTTACAGACGAGACTAATTGGTTCCGGTGTTGTGCTTGTCTTAGAATGTCCAATGGTTTCAGGTACAATGATGAGAAACTGGAAGGAGTTAGATGTCCGATGTGGTTCGATTTCTGAGCCATTTGTCCATCCAAGTCATCCCAATCATCCTTTATTTGACATTCCAAATAATCTTTCTACAAAGTGCAATGGTTGCAAAACTTATAGGGGATATGCTGAGCTCAGTTGCATTGAAGATGGTTGTGGATTTGCCTTATGCTACGGTTGCGCCACTTTACCACAAGTTGTAAAGCACAGAGTTCACGATCATCCTCTCACACTATGCTATGGAGAAGATGCAAGTGGTAAATACTGGTGTGACATTTGTGAGAGAGTATGTGATCCAAGGAAGTGGTTCTACACGTGTAAAGATCACCATGCTAGTTTGCATACAAAATGTGTGCTCGGACCTTATGTAGGGTTCATGCCAAGAAGCATACTAGAGGATTTGGACTCATATGAGGTGGTGCTCAATGGTAGTGTGTCTCGCCCATTTTGCACCAAGTGTAAGTTGCGTTGTGTATACCCTATCATCTTGAAGAGGCTTGGAGTTGGAGTCTCAGATGGATACACTTGCTCTTTACTATGTGCATATAAATTCAAATAGATTTCCTTGGACGTTTTCATCTTCAAGTTCGTTTCTTATTCCATTATGCATTAATTTCTTTAATGTATTAACTAGAGTTTGACCCGCGCCTTGTACGGGATGGTATTTTCTCAATTTGATTTTATTAAAAGATATATATTTACATACAATTTTAGGAACATAGAGTGTTAGACAATTAAAAAAATATCAGTTTATATTAGACGAAATTTTGAGTGATGCATAGGTTCGTCATTTTTGAACCACGAAACTCTTGGTTTCCATTTTTTTAGCATGGTTTGATTTTTGTCATCGTTTACAGTGTGGTAATCTAACATTTGCTTTAACAACAGTTTCTCCCTTTCCGAACCCACATATATATTAAATTTTAATACATTTAAAATAATTTTATATTTTGATAAATATAAAATGGCATATATATTTTATGTTTTTATCAATTTTAAATAACTAAAATAATTTAACTTATATGATAAGTTATTAGAATTTATTACGTTTAAAATTTTGATCAAACCAAAATATTAAAAAATACGATTTAATTATTTAATTCAATTAAAGAATCAAATTAAATCGAATAAAAGAAATTTTAAAGATTTCCAAACATGGTAAATTTTTCTTTCCTATTTGTGATTATGGTTGATCATTATTTGGATCCTATTTTATAATAGGTTTTTGAACTATTATCCCAAAATATAATCATGTGGGACATTTAACATTTTTAGAGATTTGCTTCATTTTTAAAAATTCAAACCATAGCATATGTAGAAAAAAACTAATTTTCTTTTTTTAAATATTTTGATGTGATGATATAATTTATTCTTGAAAGTAAAGCTAAACAAAAATGATAGATGAATAAATTAATTTTTAAACAATTAATATAATACAATTGAATAAAACTTTCCATATTTTACTGATTGATTGACTAATAAATAAATTTTCGTCATTACCAAATAAGGAAACTGAAAGAAAATAATTTTCATTAATAATTATTTTTCTGACTAAATTAATCATATATATTTCATTCTCTAACCAAATATGAATGGCATAACATGTAATTAGTCTAGTAATGTTTGTCTTAATTAAAACTAACCTTGAAAGTGAACCTGGTGTTGACACATCAGCATGGCATTTCTGTTAATAACACATGAGACAAAGGTTTATTTTATAGTGTTTTCTCTTTTAATATATTAGGAATATCTACCAAGCTTGCAATCTTAATTTAATATATATGATCTCGTCGTCTTAACGCTTTCATTTTTTTAGTCTTTCGTCTTAAAAACGAAGAACACACTACAGTTTTGTCTGCTCGAACACAACACTACAGTTTTGTCTACAGACCAAACAAAAGAACACAACACTACAGTTTTCCTCTCATAACACATCGATTTAACTAACATAAACTAACTTACATGGTATCAGGTCTATGGAATTTATTGTTAAACACCATATAACTCTGATAAATAAGACTGTAGTATAGCGGTAATTTTATCGAGAAAACAAAATGATGCTCGAAACGTCTCAACAAGACCAAGAACTGGTCGGTTGCTCTCAAAACCTTGATTTTAGTCCAACGTTTGTTAACAGAAGGCGATCGAGCCTACGAGCAAGAGATCTTCTTCGCGACGAGATTGCTTAACATGTCTGATTTCAGAGACGCGAATCGTTCTGATTC